>APFE030756917.1:172843-194275 GCA_000404065.3 Pinus taeda
TCTTTGTCTTGTTTAGAACCTGATGAATCTTCATCCTTATGCTTTCTAAAGTCCCTATACATTTCTTCTACCATAGACTTTATAGCTAGGAAACTCTTTATGAATTGAGGGTCTAGCCCCACAAAACCTTCCTCTGACATTGTCTTCTAAGGATAGACTCTCCCAATCTCAGGATTAGTTTTGACCAACTCTCCTTCTCCTAATTTGAGCTTTGATCTAGTGAGCATTAAACAACTAAACCAACACAAGCTTGTCTAACCTTATAGTCTAGATATCTGATACCACTTGATCTGATAATCACCCAATGAGTGACCTCAGTTAAGAGTTATTAAATGAAGGTATTACAGACTCATGTGCTGGTGTGTCTGAGTTATTTAAGCAACTGATCGATCAGATTGCAAATACATAGACACTTAAAAATGGAAAACAACAGAGAAATACAATAAGAAAATACAAGAACACAAGAAATTGATAAGGATTTCACCCTATCCTCCAGGGCTACATCTCCAGTCCGGCTTCAATAGTGGCCTTCCTTTCATTTTGTCTTGAAGTAGAGAATTACAATGAAGGAGCTCAACATGAGTATCTTGAAACATATTGGCTTAGTAAGGTGGTCCTTGGATTCCCCAAACCACTAGAGTACACAGACTCTTTTCTTTGCCAGCTCTTTGACCTCTCTAGTCTAACAGATCCTCTCAGGGATGGCTTGAATCTCTCAAGCTCTCTAGTGCTCGATGTTGCCTTTGGTCAGCTCGGCCCTTCTGTCTTCTTTCTTCTTTTTGCTTCACTCTTCCTTCTCTTCTTTGTCTTCTGTCTTCGGTGTTCCTCTCTGGATTCCCAACTCATCCCCTTTGTCTGGTTTGTACATGGCTTTAAAGCCATTCGAGCTCATGGCGGTTCGCTTCCTCTTCCATCTCCATCGGATCGCCTACTTCCAGCTGTGCTTGGAGTTCCTTGTTTCGACACCATCATCAAGCTCTTAGGGATGGCCACTTGTCCTCCTACGAACTGTGCCAGCTTGCTTCGTCAGTTCGTTTCTTCAGTTATGTCGTGGAATGAGTCTTCCGCCACCTTGGTGATCAAAGCGGATCTCAAGTTCTTGTAAATTGCAGATTAACCCTCCATCAATTCCATATTCTCCATTGGGAACTATCTCAGCCATTAGATCTGGAGTCCCCAGATCTGACGACATTCACTCATCCCGCGCGATTGACTAGCTCGACCATTAGCGCATGATGAGCGGTGGTTTTCTCTCTCCTCTGCTTGCCACGCGTCGGGCGCTGAGTGGAACCCTTCCTTTTTCATCAAAATTGTTTACCGCCCATGGATGCCCTCAATCAATACTGCCAGTTTTGGAGCGGGTCCTGCCTTTAGCACTTAGCCTTTTGTCCCATGGTTTTCCCGGCTACCACGCGACCAAGTGCTCAGGGCTTCTCCATTTTGAGGGTTTTCGCCCAACGATGCACACACATCAAAAACTCCCTCTGTTTTCTGATCCATGCCTCCCAGGGGCTAATTTCGCCTCCCACGCAGTCTCCATGGGCCTCGGTCAGCACGCTTTGATCGAGGTCCTCGTCGTTCCACGTTGGTTGCCACTGCCACTGCTTTAGAGGCGTTTTTGATTGCTGTTTTAAATTCTTTGAACTTTGTCCTGACCTGGTATGGCCATGGCTCTGTTAATCATTCTTTATGGATCCAATTCAGATCAATTACATGGACCAAACTGGGAGCTTCCTTTTCACATATCCACAGACGCATTAGATGCAGCTATAGGCGTTGTCTTCGATCAGGAAGAGGATAGGAAGCCTTATACTATATTATACTAGAAAAAATCTTACTCCTAGAGAACTTAATTATACAATAACAGAAAAACAATTCTTAGTATGTATTTATAAAATAAAAAAATTTAGACACTACATAACTAGCTACCAAGTTTTTTTGTATACCGATCACTCTGCCATTCGATATTTAGCAAACAAACCTATCACAAATGGTCGAGTGACTCGTTGGATATTTCTTTTTTAGGAATCTGACATTACTATTAAGGATCGTTCAGGGAAGGAAAACCCAGTTTCTGATTTTCTATCTCGAATCCCAAAGGTAAATGTTCCGCTGGTAGTGGATGACCAATTCCTAGATGAACATTTGTTTGTCATGACAGTCAAGATGCCATGGTACATAGATGTGGAAAATTATTTGGCAGTAGGGAAGTTTCCCAGGCATTTGACAGCGAAGGAGAGGAAACAGATCGTTCAGCGCAGTGCCCAATCATCTTGGATTGGCAGATATCTTTTTCACACAGGGTCCGACATGTGTATACGCAGATGCATTTGCGAAGATGAGATTTATGACACATGAAAGCTTGCCATGACAAACCCTGTGGAGGACACTTCGCAAATCGAAGGATAGGGAATAAGGTACTACAAATGGGCTATTATTGGCCTACTATTTTTAAAGATGCGAAGAAATATGTCCAGGCTTGTGATAGATGCCAAAGGAAGGACCAATCTGGCCAATCTGATGAAATACCGCTGCAACCCCAACTAGTCATAGAACCCTTCGAATGATGGGCATTGGACTTTGTTCACCCATTCCATCCGCCATCAAATCCAAAAGCCTACATATTGGTTGCCATAGATTATGTGACAAAATGGGTGGAAATAGTAGATTTACGAATAGCCACAGAGGAAGTCGTGCTTAACTTCCTCTTTGGGCTATTCGCACAGTATGGTTTACTGTGGGAAGTGATAACAGATGGGGGAGGGAAATTCGTAGGACACAAGATTACTGCCACTCTCAGAAACCATCACATTATACATAGGATCACTTCCCCATATCACCCGCAGTCAAACAAGCAAGTCAAAATCACCAATAAGGTCATTGAAGCAATTATGACCAAAACAGTCTCAACACATCGACGAGACTAGGCTGTTAGACTGCTAGAGGCCTTGTGGGCCTATCACACAACTTGGAGGAATACTACTGGATACTCTCCGTACGATCTCGTGTTTGGAAAAGAACCTATTTTTCTAATCAAATTTGAAATAAAGACTCTAAGAATGGCTTAGGAAGTTGGGTTGGATTTAACAAAAGCCCAAACAAAGAGACTGCAACAAATCAATGAACTAAATGAAGCTCGATTGCTAGCCTTGCAACAGACTACAATTATTCAACAATAAAGGGAAAAGTGGCACGACAACCTCATCAAGAAGAAGACATTTCAAAAAGGGGATTGGGCACTCCTTTATGACTCCAGATTCTAGGACTTTCAAGGCAAGTTGAAAACAAGATGACTCGGCCCTTATGGGATTCAAGAAGTACATAAAAATGGCACTCTTACTTTGACTACCATTGATGGGTCCGACCATTCTTTTAAGGTGAATGGGCATCGAGTGCGTCTCGACCACAAACCACTCACTAAGGAGTCTTTCTGCCGGCAGGTATGTGTGGACCCCTCCATGCAAATCTTAGCCACAAAGAGTGATGACCCTACAACTTTCCTTTCAAAAAATTGAGATTTTTTTAAAAGTGTAAATAATGTATATATTCTTTTTGATTGATTGTAATTCAGTTAGGTACAACCATATAAATATGAAGATTTTTCTTGTTTTAAATGCTTGGTAAGTGTTATTCAATCGATTGAATGATTGTTGTTCAATCAATTGAACAACATTTATGTTTATGTGTGCGTCGTTGTTCAGTCGATTGAACAATTGTTGTTCAATCTATTGAAAAACGCTTATTTTTTTGTGTGGAAATCATTGTTCAATCAATTAAACAACACTTTTTGCATTTTTTATTTTTTTGTTCAAATGATTGAACGAGTGTTGTTCAATCGATTGAACAACACTTCTGTGTTCTTTTTGACATTTGTTATTCAAACTATTGAATAATTGTTGTTCAATCGATTGAACATCACTTTTTGTGTTTTTACATTTTCGTTGTTCAAACAATTGAACGATTGATGTTCAATCGATTGAACAACATTTTTTGTGTTTTTAAAATTTTCATTATTCAAACAATTGAATGATTGTTGTTCAATCGATTGAACAACACTTTTTGCGTTTTCATTTTTACTTTTTCATTGTTCAAATGATTGAACGATTGTTGTTCAATCGATTGAACAAAACTTTTTTGTATTTTAATTTTTTCAATTTTTGTTGTTTAAATGATTGAACGATTGATGTTCAATCGATTGAACAACACTTTTTTGTTTTTCCTTACTGATATTTGGTGTTCAAATGATGGAACAGTTGATGTTCAATCGATTGAACAACACTTTTGTGTTTTTCCTTACTAATATTTGTTGTTCAAACGATGGAACTATTGTTGTTCAATCGATTGAACAACACTTTTGCGCTTGATTTTTTTGTTGTTCAAATGATTGAATGATTGTTGTTCAATTGATTGAAGAACACTTTTGAGTCTTTATTTTCAATTTTTGTTGTTCATACAGTTTGAACGATTTTTGTTCAATCGATTGAACAACACTTTTGTGTTTTTTTTCTTATTGATATTTCTCGTTCAAATGATTGAACGATTGTTGTCCAATCATTTGAACAGCAATCTTGTGTGTTTTCCTTTCGATTTTGCTGTTCAATCGATTGAACGATTGTTGTTCAATCAATTGAACATCAGTTTTGTTTTGTTTTCGATTTGTTGTTCAATCAATTGAACGATCGTTGTTCAATCAATTGAACAATAGTTTTGTTTTCTTTTCGATTTTGTTGTTTAATTGATTAAATGATTGTTGTTCAATCAATTGAACAAGAATTTTTTTTTCTTTTCAATTTTGTTGTTCAAATGATTGAACTATTGCCATTTAATCAATTGAAAAACACTTTTGTTTTTATTTTAGGATGAATTGTGATTTCTTTTATTGATTCATTGTCGATATTGTGTCCTCTTATTTTTTCTTTTATGTTTTGAATAAACACCATCTGAGTGGATTTGTGCCTAACATAAAGAAAAACAGTAATGTCAAACTATTAGGATTTATGAAACTTCTTGATGGTTATCTTTATCCAAAAGCTGATATGGTGCATCTCTATAATTACTTGCAAGACACCTTTTTTTTTGGACAATCATAAAATGACTCATTATTTCAAATCATGCTGACTTATTTACCATACTTTCAAATGGACAAATCCCTTCGAAATGATGAGATGGGGGTAAAATTATACCCTTTCCTTGACATCCTTTTACTTCTTACACCATCCCTGACTCTTAAGGAGCAAATGAGCCTCCCTCTTTTTATAAAGACATCAAAAGATGAGAAAAATGAAAATAAAGAAATATGCAAATGCAATGAACACTGTCTTAAAGATGATAGGGGGTCTTATCATGAGCCAGCCTACCATGATCATAAAGATGTAACAAGCGATATTCCATTTTTGGCTACCAAACCAAGGTAATGACCTTCTTGATGATTACAAACTGTCAGAAGGACAGGGGGTTTCATTATGAGCCAGCCTGATGATTTTGTTATATCTTGATGAATGGCACTATGATCATCTGGTCACCATGCCAGCATAATGGTCCCTTTATGGTAGAAAAATAAGAATCAACTACAAACTAAAAGGAGGACTCTAGCTCATTTGTGGGGTTAAAAAGAAAATTTGTCGAGGCTATGAATGCCTACTGGTAGCAGTGGCTCTACTTGTGGTATTGGAGTATTATCCTACACCACCGAATGCTCTCTATTCTATTGCCACCTATGGATTCGTTTCTAAGAAGATTTTCCCTTTGAACAACACTCTTACAAGCCAATATGCATGGTAACTTATGTTATATATTCATTATATTCGTCCAATCAATTCAAGAGAGTCATTACTATTTAGCACCAATTATGCATCTATTAGTAATACCGCTTGTGGTGAACATCTTTCCACATAATAATGTAGATATCTGTTTTTATCTTTTTCAACCATTTTTACCTCTGATATGTGTATGGCTTTAATTGCTTTATCATAAATTGTGTTTCTTTTATGGATCGGTTGTATCCATTTATGAATCCTCAATTCATGCACTTTCTTTTCACATGCTTGGCAGACGTGGACATCCTTTTTCCTATTGGAGGGGGGATGGTCTACATGTGAACAGCATGTGTGATAGTTATGGATAATTGAAAGCTAATTATTGAATTGATTTACGGGCAAAGGTTGCATGATGTTTGGATATGCGTAATAATTAGCAAGGTATTTCTAATTGGAGAAATGACGACGACCATTATGGATGGAATGCGAATTGATTATGTGCCTGCGTCAAAAATAGTTGATGAGACAAATGAATTGACTGTATATGTTGTTAAACCCCAAATCAACGTCATTTCCCTGTTAGTTGCCTTAATGGTCTTTGTTGTTGTTCTAATTTGTGAAAGAGCAGGAGAAGTCCATGTAGGAGAACCAGTCACAGGAACATAGCAGCCATGGGAGGTAGAGATATCTGAAATGAACCCACAGTACTCATGGTATCGAACTAGGCTCGTGTACTTCTTGAGCGTGCAGGATGGATGCAATATCTGATTAAATTGTAGGGATTTCACATAGAAATGACACGCAAATTCTTGCAGAATTTGCAAAATGGTTGTGACATTGTAAGAGGCAAGCATATAACAGCCTCTAAAGCAGTCATAGCCGAAGTCACCGGACTTCTAGCTAAGGGAACAGAGTGGACAGATAAGCACGTCCTTCTACACAATTGGTTGCAGTGTTTTAGGACCCGGATGAGCAATTAGCGCGAACAGGGAAAGGGATTCACCCTTCAACATTAAGACAACCATGGCAGGAGTTGGAGTCATCGTGCAATGGTAGATCACATACGATGGTCACAAAGATGTGGTAAAGCCCCATTAACTCAAATTGTTAGCCATCCTAAAATAGAAAATTTTATTTAATTTGTCATTTTATTTTAATTCTCTATTACATGATGTCACTCGATGAGTTAGGAAATACAAGGACCCATGCACCATCATCAGTCATCATGGACTGATTAAATTGCTTAGCATACATAGACTGGACCAACAACAGTTAACCTGGGACAATATTGTAAATCCTACTCGGGCTCCACCTCCAGAAAACCCAGTAACAGAACACCAAGGGCCTAGAACCCTAGGTCCGAGAAGGACGCTGCAAAGGAAAAAATCCTCTGTGCCTTTGAACCCGGCAAAAAGTAGATGCTCTGTGTAGGTGAAGTCCCAACTGCATACCCCAATTCAAATAAATGAGGTTGGCCCATCACTCACACCACGTCCAAGTCCGCAGAATACCCCTTTACAAGATTATGTAGAAGAGGTGGCCAAGGTATTGGAAAACATGGGGATGTTTGGCGAGGGAAGAGAACAATATGAGAATGTTGAAGTACAAAATTGTACCCCCAACCAGTCTGCCCCTGCTAATAGCCCTGGTTGTGATCAAGCCCTGTTGTTTTCTAATTTCTTGGAAGAATAGAGGGAACTAGTCCCTCCTATGGAAAAACCCCTTGAAGCTGAGATGCATGAAGAAGAAGCTATTAGAGAAGAAACTTAGACAGCAGAAATCGGTCTAGTGGACCCCCACAACTGAAGGAAATCCTGCATATGAGACCCTGGGAGATGAAAATCAACCAGGAAATACTATATTTTCTAATTCCCCTGAGGATGAGGCCTACCCATAAGAAAACCCAGAGAAAAATAATTTCTCAGGAGACACCATTGTATTTGGGTCTCCTGAGAGAAAAATTCATGTTGAAAAAGAATTAGAAGGTGAAGTTCCATCGAGAGATACAGTTCTAGTTGAAACCCTCCCTGATACTAACAAAATTCCACCCAAGCATGAACCTGAGTAAAATTTAGTTGCACCACTACCGGTTGGAAGCCCCAAAATAAATAATTCCTACAAGGACAAGCTCAGAAAAATTCTAAAAAAATATAGAAAACGGAAGCGAATAATTGGGCAGCTAAGACAGTGGTTAAAAGAGGCCATCATAGCCAGAAAATTGAAAGTGGAAAAAGAGACCATAGGAACACAGATAGAACATTGTTCTGGAAAGGATGTTAAAACCCAAACCAACGTTCTTTTGGTCTGTTCAAAGGAAACTCAAACAGATCCATGTCTTGTAGAGGAAACTAAAATGCAGACTAAAGACCCCTGTGTTTGTACGTAGGAGACCCAAATGGACTACCCTACTGAGAACGTTTCCCTTCAGACTGATGCTGAAGGAATCATCCCAATTGATTATTGCATAACTCAAGAAGTAGTCGAGGCTGTTGTCCAAACTAAGCCTATGGAGACACAAGATAATGATGCCCAAATAGAGTACACACCTACTTATATTCCATTAGTAAGGGAGGCATTTATTAAGAGACTGCAGAATGAACTATTGAAGGTTCACGAGGAATTAGCCCAGCACAAGGAAGAGATAGTGCCCCTACAGATACATCAAGAATTAAAGGAAAAGTTTGAGGCACTCACAGTGACTAAGGATGAGACCTTTGTTCAGTACAAGGCTGAACAGAAAAAGGTTGAGAAAGCACAGGACAAATTAGAAAAGGCTAAAGAGCAGTTGGAGCCTATCTTCTATCTTTATTCAGACACCCTGTCATGCAGAGCCCCTACTACAAATTATTCCCTATTCCTCCTAGAAAGATACCTCCTACTGAAAGTCAAAACTATTAAGGTTGGGAAGTCCATAAAAATCAAAACTACCCTAAACTTTGTCAAGTGCTTCAGAGAACAGAATGAGAAGGTACAACACCTCCTCTATGAACTTTATATGCACAATTTATTTCTGGAAGATGATAGAGATAGCAACCCTGGCCCCTTTATAGGGGATGTACAATTCCAGGAATTCCTCCCTTTTGCTACTAATCAACTCAAGTGGGCCAAGGATCACAATACTTTTAGAAAGTGTGAAGAAGGGATTGACCTATGGGTCATAGGGGAACCTACCAAACCCCTGCATCTCTTGGTCACAAACAAGCAATTCATGAAGTGAGATGGTGTTATGGACCAATTGGGGTCATTTCATACAAATATTATACAAGCTAGAAAGGAGTATATCCAAGAGATCAAGGAGGAAGCCTTGTCTGTAGCCAGACAAAGGTGGGAAGTCTCCAGCATACTATTAGAAATAGAGAACCATTTTGATACCAAAACTTTAAAGTTGCCTCCTCTGGTTTCCATAAGTATAGTAACATGGTCTTAACCATGGGGCCTGAATGGATAGGATGTCAGTATAGAACTCTAATCATATGGTATCCTCCAGATAAGTATCATTGTGACTACACCTTGGGGGATCAAGACGTTAAGTAGGCTTTTGCTATACTTAAGAAGAAAAATGGCTTCAGAAATTACAAGAAGGAAGTATATCCTATATGTTCCCTAACTCCGGTACACCTCAACTATTTAATTGCATGAGGTCATGCAACAAGGTAAGTTGGGGAGTATGTTGGGTCAAGAAAAGGGTATGTTTTCTCCTTGGTAATCACTTTATTTATCACTCATCCTTGCATCATTATCTCTATTTATGAATAAAAGTAGAGGAAAAAATAGCTAAAGTCGAGTAAAAGTAATCAATAACAAATTAGACGAATCTAAGAATGAAAAAATGATTTTTATTATATTTATGTGTAGAAGTCATGAATTGATCGATGGCTTCCCAATCAATAGAAAGGCAGCATATCGCAATGGAGAGTGACAACGTCAAAGGCAAGGCAGGATAGCAAAACACCGGGCAAACCAATGACTATTTTATGACAGAATCAGATCAAGTATAGTAAAATCCTCAAGATCCCCTCATCCTAAGGATTCTCTTTTATCTATTTACTTTCTAATGTAATATATAAGGCCGAAAGGAAAAACTACACGGAGTTCAGAATTTCACAATTTGTAATTATTCTGTTTGACATATAATATTGTTATTTTGGATGTTTTAACTTGGTTACTTATATTAATGAAGAAAGGTTTCTTTTAATTCATACTTATATTCTAAGTATCTCTTAGCGGAGACTTCTAGCGACTTTGGGCCCAGTCAAGAGAAGATCTATTGCTTCACCTGTGTCACAATCGTTTCTATTTCATTATTGATTCTTGTTAATGTTAAGTTAAATATTACTTTTGATTATTGTAACGATTTTTTTATTGAGTTGCATTTGTTGTTCATTCGAGATTTAGATTGATTCATGCGTTATATGCGAGTGATACCCTTGATTGAATTGGTTATGATAGTTCCAGCTCGAATCATTGTTCCTTTCAAGTAATGTTATCATAGATTCCAGAGATATAATTAATCACTTTATGCTTGTACAGTCATTTGATATTCAGATAACGTTTGATATTCCTGTATTGTTTGTTGTTCAATTCAGAATTATTGTTCAATTTGGAATCAATGTTCAATTTAGATTCGTTGTTCAATTCGGAATTGTTGTTCAATCTGGAATTGTTGTTTAGAATTGTTGTTCATTTCAAAATTGTTGTTAAATTCAGATTTGTTGTTAATTCAGAATTGCTGCTTAATTAGGATTTGTTGTTTATTTAGGATTTTTTGTTCAATTACCATTTTTGTTAATTGTTATAGTTCTTTTTCATGACTGAGCGACTTAGCTTCAATTCTAGTTAAGACTGCCAAGTGTGATTCTTTACAAGTTGTATTCAGATCTATTTGCTTCCATGATAGGTTGAGTAGAATTGTAGAGTGTGTTATGAATTTATTTCAAAATTACTTATTTCAGAGTTGATTGGAATGAGTTTGAAGAAGATAGTCATTAGCAATTGCAACGATTTGTTATTAGTTAACCTATGAATTCACTGCATATATAGTGCTGACACTCTTGAAATAAAAAGACTTTCCTCGAGTTGACAATTAATGTAGGAATTAAGATTGCCTGTAAAAATACATCTTAGTTCACCAACAATCATCTAGCCTTACTATCCAATTGAACCATAAAATGTAAATCAAGCTAGCAAAGATGAATGTTGGGTTAAGGCTATGAATGAAAAGCTTGACCAAACAGAAAAGAATCACACATGGAAATTAGTACTTATACCTCACGATAAAAATGCTATTGGGACAAAATTGGTATTCAAAAATAAATTGAACGATAATGGAGAAGTAATTAGAAATAAAGAAAGATTGGTTTCCAAAGGTTATGCTCAACAAGAAGGAATAGACTTTGAAGAAACATATGCACCTGTAGGCAGACTTGAAGCCATAATAATGTTTCTTGCCTTTTCAAGCTTTCATCATTTCAAAGTCTATCAAATGGATGTTAAATATGCATTTTGAAATGGGAACCTAGAAGAAGAAGTCTATATTGAACAACCTAAAGGGTTTATTCTAGGAAATTATGAAAAACTTGTTTGCAAACTCAATAAGGCATTATATGGGCTAAAATAAGCCCTACATGCATGGTATTATCGCCTTGAGATGTATCTTCAACAACAAGGCTTCACTAAAGGGTCTGCAGATAGTAACCTATATATAAAGGTGGATGATGGTAAAATTTTAATTGTTGTTGTTTATGTGTATGACATCATCTTTGGTAGAAATGAAGAGTCCATGAGTCAAAGGTTTTCTTCTGTCATGCAACAAGAATTTGAAATGTCTTTACTTGGTGAACTAACATACTTTCTTGGTTTACAAGTAAAACAAGCAAAGAATGGCATCTTTCTCTCACAAAAAAAGTACCTCAAGAAGATTTTGAAGAAATATGTCATGGAAGATTGCAAACTAGTATGCAAACCCATGGTGATATGATGTAGTCTCAATTCACATGATGATTCTCCCACAGTCGGCCAACTAGAATATAAATCCATGATTGGAAGTCTGCATTATCTTATAGGAACAAGACCATATATCATTCATGCAGTTGGGATTTTTGGATGATTCCAAGCTAATCCAAAGGAAACTCATCTTCAAGCAGTTAAATAAATTTCAAATATCTACAATGCACTCAAGACTTTGGTTTATGGTGTTGTAGTGTTTTCTTCTCAATGATGTACGAAAAGAACCCACTTAAGACTGTGGATGACAAACAATCTCAACAATATAAATGGATACTAAACATTGCAAAATCTACAGCAACTGATAGAAATAAAAACTGCCAAAGTCCGGATCTATGACACAATTATAGTTAAACAGCGAAAAGAAAGAGTAATAATTCCAATCATCCAATGGAAACCAGATATATAAAGAATAAGTTTATAATAACACCTGTAAAGGGAATAGATAAATGTTAGCAGTCCCCCTCTATGGGATGGGTTCTTGGCTATCCTCAAACATCTTTAGCTTGTGTAGAGTCTCTCTCCTCTGTAATGTGAAAACCCGGCAAAAATATGGTGTGCGACAATGAAAATAATTAGATTTACAATGAGTGCAATAATGAGAATAATCAAAAGTGAATAATGAATGGAAAACCCTTCTATTTATAATAACATATTGAATTATCCTTGAATAATGAGAAATAATAAAATATTATTGATCCCATTCTTGCAATGACCACCTGGAATATTTTATTATATTTATTTAGGAGGAAAAAAGCATTTAAACTTTTATTTAGAAATAATAAATAAATAAATGATTTATTTATCCTCTCAAGGAATTAGTTAAGGAATAATAAACAAATAAGGATTTATTTAATTATTCCTAAGGGATTTAGTCAAATTTAATAAAGAATAATAATTAATTATTCTTAGAGATAAATAATGATTTATCTATTTATTTTTCATGATTGGTTCAAATTTGACAAGGAATAATAATAAAACAATGGTTTAATTAATTATTCCTAGAAGAAAATTAAATAAATAGTGATTTATTTAATTATTCTTCATGGGTTTAACTATAAATTACTTAACAAAGGTGTTTTATTAAGTAATTTCTCATAGTGAAAGCAATTTTACTATGGTAAAATTGGCTTTACATAGTGTACTTCGATCAATCTAGTAGATTAGGCTAGATGATCGATTTTTTGGTGATAACATATTTCCCCCCAACATGCGAATGTTAAGAGAAAAATGTATGACCGAAGTACGTTGTACAGACACAATCACTTAGACAACCTAGGGGAGTCAAAGAGAGAGAGTGAGACCAATGAAGTTGAATTGAATGAGGATAGGGACATAGGGGCAAGACTAATGCAAGTCTCCTTTTATGTTGTGGTATTGGACCTCAATGAGGCGGGGGAGGCATACCCATACCCACAGAGATAACTTAGTACAAAAATAATGGTTCACCCAGAAACATGAAACTAAGCAATGAAGTACATGCTGAATGGTACATGACATGTTGGCATAACAAAGCCAGAAAATAATACAATGTGTCCCATATACATAATTCACTTGGAAAAAACATGAGCCAGGACTGAATACAATAATATATGAGTACATGAGATACAAAGCCCCTTCCCTCAATAAATGGGTGGGAGGGAGGGTAGAACAACCAGAGAAGCCCTGTTAAACAAGAAGGGATCTACAAAATTGAATGGATCTTCTAAAGGAGATGTGCATGCTATGAACACTACGATCATTAGGAACTAAACCCATTAACTATGTGGAACTACATCTAAGGCTGTAGCATAATAGGTATGCATCTAGGCATGTAGGGGGTTACCTAAAGGGCCACCCCCTCATGAGGTCTGAAACATCTCACACATAGTCGGGAATCACTGGTACAATATGCTGCATCATTGGACCATCAAGTGTATGAATCATGAACATGAAACAACCAAGTCAAAGGGCAATAATGGGACCCTATGCTCAATCTAAGGTGCTGAACAAGAAAGGAAGCCGGAACGGAGATACACCGCCATATAGGCCGTTCTTCTAGAATGAATGAGCTGATGTCGATAGAATAGGGCCCACGATAGATGAGGCAATTAGGATCCTCGACTAAAGAACGAGGGAAAATAGTAATGTGATTGATGGACTGACACCAGGTATAATGGGGAAAAGTGGGACTAAGGGACAAACAAACGAATACCCTTGTTAGAGCATAAAGTGCATGGTTGACCTGGCAGTGACTGACTCAACACTGGAGCGGATAGGGATAGTATGACTGGAGGCCAGAATGGGCAACAGAGGATGAATGGTATGCATATATGGATAGAATACTTTGACATGATATGATGGGACATGAAATAGACTCCAAGAATGAAAAGGTGACTATGATGCTCCCACACAGATGAGGCTCGGTGGGGACCATGAAAACATGAGTAAATGGCGGTTACTCCTGACGAAAATCAACATATGGTACAACAAGAATTAATAGGAGGTGGACCTCAAAGTACAAGTGTCGATTTTTTATGAAATTCGATTTTGAGAGGCGATGAAGTGACCTTCTTGGAAAAATGGTTTCCTAGTGTAGTGTCAAATCATTAAATGAAATGATGCAACCTACCTAAATGCATGACAAAAATAAATACGTGCAAATAAATGGGAAATGCTTCAGGTAAAATTTCTTGAGGTAGAGTGCATTACAAGGATTAGGAAGGAGTTGGCCTTCAAAATCATCTAGGAGATATGCCCCCTTACCTAAGTCCTTACTAATGATGTAAGGTCCAAGCCATAAGGATTTGAACTTCCCATGCCCCATGGTATCATGGGCCTGGTCATACACCAGAACAAGATCACCTTCGTGAAAGACATGAGGGTTGACTTTTCAGTCATACTGAGCTTTGGTGCGCTTTTTGGCCACTTCAATGGTTTGCAAAGCAACACAGCGATCTTCAAAGATGTGTTCAAGCATGACAAGTCTTTGTTCTAATGGTTTCGTGTGAGGGAGAATTTCGACATCTAGGTGGAGGGAAGGGATCTCACACTCGATTGGTAAGACTGCCTCCTCACCAAAGACAAGGTGGAAAGGAGTAAACCCAGTGGCGGTTTTAATAGAGGTTAAATAGGCCCACAAAGTTGGGAAGAGCATAAGGTGCCAATTGGTCTTGTGCTTATTCACCGTCCACTGAAGCATCGTCTTGATAATTTTGTTGACTGCTTCAATTTTTCCATTACCTTGGGGGTAGTAAGATAATGAATACTGGTGCTAGAAGCCCAACAATGAGGATAGCTCACACCATACCTCATCTTCCAAATCGTGACCAAGGTCAGAGACCAATTGTTTCGAAACCATGAATCGAGCAATAACATGGTTAAAAAAGAAAAGGGTTGAGGTAGCAGCTATATTATTGAACTTTGGCATTGCCTCAGCCCATTTGGTAAAATAATTGACCACCACGATAATATTCTTATGGTTATTAACAGATGATGGTCGACACTCCATAAATTCAATGGCCCATTTACAGAAAGGACCAGCAGTGATGACAGGATGGAGGGGAGCCAATGGGGCTCTTACCTTTGGGGAAAAATGTTGACAATTGGGGTAGTGTTTGACTGCCTTAATGCAATCACTAAAGAGAGAAGGTGAAAAGTAACCAGTGCGCATGAATTTTTGGGTGTGGCCATACCAGAGAGGTGGCCACCACAAGCGCCACTATGACAGGCATTTAGCACTTGCTCTACTTCAGGATGGGTGAGACAATGACGAAGGATAGAATCCACACCACAACGATAAAGGTCATCACCGATGAGGAGGTAGCGAGGGGCTTGGTATTGAATCCGTTATCGATCATCACAGCTAAGATGGGGGGAGAAATTTTGGGTTCACAAATATATGATAATATCACCATACCAAGGATCATCTGAAGTGATGACGAACAAGTGTTCATCCAGGAGCTCGTCGTTAATTGCCGAGTCACGTGCACCAGTGGGTAATTCACAATGAATTCAGCGAGGGCCAATCCTTTCTTACTCTTAGGCATAACAAACTTGAGATCGAATTCCTGGAGGATGATGATCCAATGTGCATAATTACCATTGATGATCGACCAACTCAATGGGAATTTCATGGGGTTGGAGTTTGTTATGACCCTGGTAGTACGCATGAGGATGTAGTGACGAAGCTTTTGGATGGAGAACACAATATTCAGTGCCAACTTCTCTCCATGGGAGTAGTTCACAGGGGGACCTGCTAATTTCTTGCTGACATAATAGATAACATGCTCATTCTGATCCTCATCTTCTTGAATGAGGACCCCAACGACTGAATGGGCGGAAGCTGAGATGTATAAGATGAATTCCTTGGTGAAGTCAGGGGGACTGATCAAGGGTGCAGAAGTGAGAGCATGCTTCAGGGCATCGAAAGACTGTTGAGCATGGTCATCCCAAAAAAATGGAATGGTGGTGTGTAGGAGTCTGAGAAACCCATGCACGGTGGTCGCATAGTCAAGCACGAACCTACGAAGGAAGTTGGCTTTTCCTTGAAGGCTTTGTAACTGGCGCAAGGTACAGGGAGGTGGTAGTTCAAGAATGGCTTGAACTTTCAAGGGGTCAAGAGTGATGTCGTCTTTCGACACAATGAAGCCTAATAAACGGCTAGTAGGAGCACAAAAAACACATTTCAACATATTAAAATGAATGCTATACTTGCGACATCAGAGAAAAATAGTGCACACATCATGAATATGTTGCACCCTTGTGCTAGAACAAGTGGGGAGATCGTCAAGGTAAGTAAGGATAAGTTGTGCCAAGTCATGAAAGCAGTATGACATGGCCCACTGAAATGTGGCTCTAGCATTTTTTAAGCCAAAAAGCATGACTCGATGTCCAAAGGTTCCCCACGGACTAATGAACGATGTTTTTAACTGATCGGCATGATGGATATTGATCTGGTTGTACCTGGAGAATCCATCCATAAAGGATAGAACCTTGTGCCCCACACACTCATAAATGATTTGGTCAATAAATTCATGCAGACACAAATGGTGCCTTGTTTCTTAAGAATAGGAACTGGGTTGGATACCCATGTGGTGTACTCAATGGGATAGATGGAATCAGCTTGCTTGAGCTTGTTGATTTCAACTTTTATGGCCTCACGTCGAGAAGAGTGAATGGGTCTCAACTTTTTGTAGACAAGATTGGCATCGAGCCATGTGTCGATATGGTGTTCAACAATGGTAGGATCAAGTTCGAGCATCTCAAAATAGGACCAGGCGAAAACATCACAGAATTATTTGAAGAGATTGGTGTAAGCTTCAATTTCTTCCAGGGTACACTGTGCCCCCAAGGTAATATTTTCTTCAACCCCTGGTTTATCTGGAATGTTAGTTTTAATGATAGGAGAGATGTTGGCCATGTTCCCTTCTTCGAAAGCATCTGGGGCAGGTATGGGATTTTGAATCCAATCAACTTCACCGTTAATGAAGTCTTTTGATTCCACAACATACTGGTCATGGGACTGCTATGGTAGGAAGTATGCACAATGGTGCATATCATCCCAAGGGTAATCAGTGGTAGATATAGCTTCCATGATGTCCTCATCAAACTGGAAGATGGGCGGATGGGGGAAAAATGGATTACATGATGCGGTGGCAATACCTGGTGCATCAACCTGAGAGACAAGGTTCTCATACACATTGTCTGGGATGTTAGACAATAGGTTGGTAGATGGAGGATCTGTTGATGTTGATACCTAGGATTCTGTCAAAAGAGGTTCTATAGAAATGCGCGCAAAAAGCTTGGTAATTTTTGCCTACGAGGAACTCAAGGATGACGCTTGTAACATGAAAACCCTCATAGAGTTAAGTTCTGAAATGGGAGGGGGAGGACTAGGGAAAGCACCCAATAATGATAAATCCTTATATACTTCGAGTGAGACACTGGTGCAAGGAGTTGAAGGCTGGTTGTCAGACATCGAAAAGATAATGGACTCGGGGGAGGTCACAGATATGGCTCATATTAAGTCAACTAATCGATGGTAATGATCTTCCCTCCATGGGGGAAGCACATCTTACGGAAAACAGCAGATGCGACAACTGACCTATCATATGTGTAACTACGACCTAACATAATATTGTAATCCAAAGGGGCATCAATGACTTTGATATCGACATGGACAGTCTTATCCACAAGAGTCACTGGAAAATTGCGGTACATGCCAAGTAGATAGGAGGAGTGTCCATCCCAAGCATGCAAAGTGATGGTGGAGGGGGACAACTCACGTGACTTAAGTTGTTTCCAAACAATAGCGGACATCACATAGGTGGATGCACCTTCGTCAATAATGCATTTGGAGATCATGGAATTACATACTCTAACTGGTATCTAGAAAGCAACATATGAAGGCAATGGGGGATGCTCTGATGTATCAACTGGGAAGACAATAAAACAATCGTCAAAAGGATCCACTGTACCCAAGGTAGTTAGTAGAGCTTTCTTTTGG
Organism: Pinus taeda; assembly: GCA_000404065.3. NCBI lineage: Eukaryota > Viridiplantae > Streptophyta > Pinopsida > Pinales > Pinaceae > Pinus > Pinus taeda. The sequence continues at coordinate 191,090 of APFE030756917.1, forward strand.
GAAGGGCATGACTAGAGGACTTCCAGCATCAACATGGTGGCAGGTGATTGCGCCAAGTCGTCTACTATATTGTATGTATGGGAAACTCTGTTAGAAGCCGCATTACAGTGTAATGGTCCCTTTGGGATCTTGGGAATGGCCTCAACTTCAGGTTGACGGATTTGTAAATGACCGTTGGGTGTTGTACGAGGCTTAGCGGATACTTTGGTTTTGGACTCAGTAGCAGATGAAGTGGAGGGCTTGTCATATTGGCGTGACCGAGTTTGTAGGTTGATATGGGAAGGGTTAACCTCATCAGAGTTCATCATAAGGATCGGGTAGTCACTAAGACCAGAAGGTTGGGGGAGATGGGCTGCTTGACTTGGCTGAGGCTGAGCAGCAAAAAATCCTTGCTGCAGGAAAGGATTTGTGAGCACTATTGGTTGAGGTGGAACAGGATTCTGAGGTGATTGTTGACCTCTAGAAGCTTCTTGAGCTTCCTACATTTGGCACATCTAGGGTAAAAGGGGACAGTCATGTGTATAGTGGCCATGCACACCACAACATGCACAAGGCTTGTTTGTATGAATAGCCTTGTTCTGCTTGGGATAGCCGTCTTGTTGCTGGATGTTAGTGTCAAGCAGGTTCCCCTAGGGTTCACTAGGTTGGTTACCTTGGTTACCCTGGTTACCCTTCTTACCCTTCCCCTAATTCTTTTTCTTCACAGTTGGGGGATTGGTAGCACTTTGTTGTGAAAACACTTGACCCTAAGGGGTCAATGGTTACTGGGGCTGAGGATGCATGGAAGGCTATGGCGCTAATGCTTGAGGGGCTGGAGCGCTCGACTATGCATAAGGAGGAGTAACAGTTTGGTAGACGGGTTGGGGCCCTAGAAACATGTTGCTAGCAGGAGGGGCATAAATGTTGGAGGAATTGGTGTCCCCCTGTGGATATCCATAACTCTGATGAGTATATGGTGAAGAGTATGAGAGGGATCCAATGATACCGTCGGTGGCGTGAGATGCCCTCGGTGCATTGGCACTTCCAGGATGAGGGAGGTCTAGAATGATAGTATAGACATAACTAGACTATGCATAAATCAAATCATATCTCAAGGTGGTTTGGAGAGCTTCTTCCTCGGTCTGAGGAAAATGGGACGCGACATATTTCCCAATGGGGGATAAAAGGCTCCTAAGAAACCAATCTAGATAGACATGGTCTTCGAAAGGCGGGGCGCAACATGTGCTCCTCCTTTAATGCCACCATTGAACGTAGTTAGAAAGGCAAGTGGCGGAGGACTGACAAAAGGTGGTCAATAGCTCCATACCAGTTTCGTACCAGAGAGGTAAGTGGAAATATGAAAAGAACACTTTAGCAAGCGTCACGAAAACGGAATGAGATGTGGAGGTCTGGTCAACATACCATTTTGCAGCGTCTCCAGTGAGCATGTGTTGGAAGAGCCGAAGACGAATGGAGTCATCGGTTATGGAGTTGCATGAACACCACATGTGGAAGGATCAAACATGGTTGGTAAGATCCTCTCTAGCATTACCCTCAAACTTCGGGATGTCTGAAAGAAGCTTAGTCGGCATAGAGGGCCAACCAGCATCATGGTGTATGGGGTCATTTATCGATGGAAAATACACTAAAATAGTCAAGAGATCTAAATGTCAGTGTGACTAGGATCAAGTGATTCAAAGCTGCTAGAAAGTGGTGCAGCAACAACAAAAAACCACAGGGGAAGATCGCTGCAAAAAGATAGGGAGATGGGTGAAACACCTAGGGAAAATGATGGGACCCTAAGTGAAGTGACCAAACAAGTGGGAATGTGACACTATGGATGGTAGAAACCTATCTTACAAATGTGAAGCAAGAGATTACAGATCTAGAAAATGTGGCGGAAAGAACTGCAAAAACTCAGACTACTCATTCTACTAAACTCCTCCTAAAAAGGTGTAAGTGTAGTAGAAGCCTTAGATGAGGCTAAATTCAACTTTGACCAGTAAATCACAGTGGATCAAGGCCTAAGTAGGATGAGACAAAGGTCAGAAACCCAACAAACAGCTCTCTACAAAACCCAACAATTGATCTGAGAAAAACCCTAAACATAGAAATTGCAGGTACTGACCTATTCCTCTACAAGGATCGCACTTTTTGGGCTGAAAGGTGAGATCTGGAATCTAGATCACACTTTTTGGGCTGAAAAATGTGATTTCTGATCCGTGGATCCCAATCAACAAATCTCGGAAAAAGTTGTCGCCTTTGCCGCGGCTAGTTCTCGTGACCTGTGGAAACAACCAGAAAGCTTGCAGAAGTCAGAAATTTATCAAATCTAGGGTTAAAAAACTAGGAAACATTAATAGAATTGAAAAAAGGAGAAACCCTAAGCTTAAAACCAAAGGTCACCCAGATTTCTAGATCTGAAGTATAAAACCTAGTGGAGTCGCCACTTTTGTTGTAGTGTTTTCTTCTCAATGATGTACGAAAAGAACCCACTTAAGATTTTGGATGACAAACAATCTCAACAATATAAATGGCTACTAAAGATTGTAGATTTGCAGCAACTGATAGAAACAAAACCTATCAAATTCCAGATCTATGCCACAATTAGAGTTAAACAACAAAAAAAAAGAGTGATAACTCCAATCATCCAATGGAAACCAATATGTAAAGAATAATTTTATAATAACACCTGTGAAGAGAACAGATAAATGTTACCAGTCCCCCTCTATGGGATGGATTCTTGGCTGTCCTCAAATGTTTTCAACTTGTGTAGAGTCTCTCTCCTCTATAATGTGAAAACCCAACAAAAATATGGTGTGCGACAATGAAAATAATCAGAGTTACAACAGTGAGTGCAACAATGAGAATAATCAAAAGTGAATAATGAATGGAAAACCCTTCTATTTATAACAAAATATTGAGTTATCCTCGAATAATGAGTAATAATAAAATATTATTGATCCCCTTCTTGGAATAACCACCTGGAATAGTTTATTATATTTGTTTAGGAAGGAAATAGTATTTAAACTTTTATTTAGAAATAATAAATAAACAAATTATTTATTTATCATCTCAAGGAATTAGTTAAGGAATAATAAACAAATAAGGATTTATTTAATTATTCCTAAGGGATTTAGTCAAATTTAACAAAGAATAATAATTAATTACTGATTAACTAATTATTCTTAGAAAAAAATAAGAAAA
>APFE030756917.1:194405-206126 GCA_000404065.3 Pinus taeda
ATTGGGTCAAATTTGACAAGGAATAATAATAAAACAATGGTTTAATTAATTATTCCTAGAATAAAATCAAATAAATAGTGATTTATTTAATTATTCTTCATGGGTTTAACTATAAATTACTTAACAAAGGTGGTTTATAAGTAATTTATCACAGTGAAACCAATTTTACTATGGTTAAATTGGCTTTACATCGTGTACTTCGATCCATCTAGTAAATTAGGCTAGATGATCAATTTTTGGTGATAACATATCGTATCCCAAAGATGCAAATCTTACTCTACATGCTTATATAGATGCGGATTGGGCAGGAAGTGTTGATGATAGAAAAATCACTAGTAGAGGATCATTCTATATGGGGCCCCACTTGGTATCATGGTTAAGAAAAAAAATCTCAATTTATTTATCTATTGCAGAAGTAGAATATGTTGGTGCCGCATCTTGTTGCACACTTCTCTAGATAATGCAAACTTTGAAAGCTATTCAAATAAATTATTATCCACCCATTTCCATTATATGTGATAATACAAGTGCCATTAGTATTTCAAAAAATCATGTTATGCTCTCCAAGGCCAAGCATATTCCAATTAAATATCATTTTCTAAGAGAACAGGTGCTTGAACAAAAGGTCAAACTCGAGTATGTTCCCTCAAAATAACACGTTGTTGACATATTTAAAAAACCAATTTCACGTGATGCATTTGAATATCTCATAAAGAAATTACGAATGGTCTCTGCCTCATCAATCTGTTGATCCTTCAATTTCAGGGGGATTAATACATATGTGTCTTTATGATAACTCCAAATATGGTTATCTTTTATATTCACGATTTCTTACATTACTGACAATGCATCAGATGTGGCAACAGTGAACCGGTACAGACAGTACAGTCTCAGGGCGAGCTGAAGTTAATAAGTTACAATATTTTACTTTTCGTAAGCAAATCCTATAAATACAATTCACGTGTATACGTAAGTTCTGAACTAAAGAGTCGCGTATATTTTGATATGATGAAGAAACAAGCTCCAAATTTTCTTGATGGTTCTGGAATTGGTTGAGTACAGTCTACAGATATGGCACAGGTTAAGGGGGAGCATAAGAAACATTGTGGGCATTATGTTTTCTTTAGAATTCCTTGGTACATAAGGATGCTTACTAATGGCGATGTTGCTTATGTCGTTGAAGTTCTTGATTAATGATAAAAAAGTGCATGTTGTTGTTCATGTTACTGCTAACAGATGCTTATGGTGTAGATCCTATATGATATATGATAGTTGTTAATGACTATTATGGTCTTATTGAGGTATTTTGTCTTGATTATAAATGTCATATATGTCATTTAATGTAAAGGTCGTGTAAATACCTATGATGTAATCATTGCCAAATTCAGTCATGTATGGACTATTGTGGTCAAGTATTTTTGGGCATGTGATGTAATTTGTAAACCCGTTGTGATTGGGAGGTTGATGTAATAATGAAGTTGACGTAGTAAAAGCCGCATCTACCCACATTATGCAAATAAAATTGCATGTCACAATATGTCTCAAGGATTTTAATATTCCTGCCTAGTAAAACCTTCACAAATCACGGTTTAACGCTCCTTCAATAAACTCTATGTGGGAACATTTGATTTAACTATCCAAATTATGTACCTTTATAAACCTTTGAGCGGAACCTTATAAATCCTTCATAATCTTTGGTTAATTCTTACTACCCATGCATATTAACCATACCATGGATTTTAGACTTTGGTTAAAACTCAACTTAAACCATAATACATTAATCCTGCATATTTCTATTATAATTCCCATATAGTAGAAATATTTCATAAACCACACTTAAACCTTACCATTCTTCCATTCCACAAACCTTTACACATATATTGATGCTCTCCTTGGCGCATTAAATATTTTCCATCGATCTCATTCCTCAATCCGACGGTTATCGGGTAATAACTCACACCAACTAGCCTGGCCAATCTCCACTATTTATTTCTCCTACCTCAATCCAACAGTGTTCACGTAATCTCGCGTGAAATCTTGCACGACCAATACCAGGTCGAGAGTGCATAAGAAAAGTGGTTTTCTCTTTCCATCGTGTGCTACGTGTTAATCCCTCAGGTTAATCGCGTGAAATTGTAGAATACCATTTATAGCTTTTAGGGCACGTGAGATACGGTTTACCACCTACAAAGACCGCTCCATTATTCTACACATTTTTCACCCTTCTGTTGACACTTTCTTTGATGTGATCCGTCCATTTCTTAACTTAATCTCCTGCGATAAGATCTCTATCACTCATTTTCCATTAACCCTTTCCATTGATCTGAATGATCCAATGGTTACTGTGCATTGTTACGTTATTTTGTTTCTTACTGTGTAATAGCATATTTGGCTTTCTGCCTGTATATCTGTTCTCACCTTATAGTCTTCAATTGTTTTGATCTCGATCTCCACTCTATTACTTCATTTCTTCATGCCTTTACGCGTCCTTCATAAATCCTTAGGTTTTAGGAAACCTTGCAGTTATACCTTCGTTGTAACATTGAAGGTTTTCTCTAATACTATCTGTGTGAAAACTCATAACACTATCCTCTGCCTTCTTCTCTGATTCTGCATACCTGCAAACCTATGTTACATAGAATTACTCTAATCCACACACAATTTGTAATTCAATTACTCAATACACACCACACAACTCAGAAATTGCACTTTTGTATTGATAAATAAATATTTACACAATGAATTCCTTCTCAGCCTGAGCTTCTATATGAGTGGCCTTTTGACTCTACTTCCCTCTATCTGCCTGTAGGCTACAATCAATGTCCTCTAATTCCTAACTCTCTAACTAACTAACCAGTAACTCTCTCAATGCCTTTTAGGCTTACATTTATACAAAAGGTTCTGTAATCCATTTCGGTTCAGATCCTTAATCTTTTGAACTAAATCCTGAATATCCTCTAAGTCCACTTTTGAATCAACCAATCCCTAAGGATCCTCTCTAGTTCCACAAATAATGAAACCAATTCCTAATCTAATATTTACAATTTATTTTCAAATCTCTCAATCCCTATGGAATCTTAACTAGCCTAAATCTCTCATGTTCTCCAACATTTGAGAACATTTACAATATTCCTCTCAATATCTAATTAATTTCTATTCTCATTAAAATCACTCAAAAACCTTAATAATTACATTAATCTAATAATCCGGAAACCAAATTCCTTAAAACACAAAATCCCCTATGTCTACTAAAATACAATGATATTTTGAGCCGGATGCTCCTGCATAAGACTCCCAAGGTTGAAAACATTCATGATCTCTAGATCATGTGTTCTCATACGTTGATATAAAACCTCTAGGGTCCCAAACTTTAGTTTGTAGTTGTTTGAATGCTCTGTTCCTTTGTTGTTTTTGTATGATTTTTGTCTTTTGTTTCATCTTCCTCTCCTTGTCAATCAGTGTCAAATTCTGATTAATCACTTTTCCTGTTGATGTCAATCTTCTCCATCTGGACTGCTTCATCATTAATTTCTATAACTCTTCAATCTCTATCTCCGGCACATCCTTGGGCTAGTACATACTCTGCCATTTGTTGTTGTACTCTGTCCACTCATCTTCAAATTGTTGTTCATTATCTTCTCTTTGAAGTTGTCGGATTCTTACTACCGCCCTTTCATCCTTACCCTCTTGTGAATTTCCAAACAACCTTTGTTCAATATATCTAAATTTACTTCCAAAAAATAAATTGTCCTCCAATACCCCTTGTACTTGATTCCTCTCAAATACATCACTATGTTGTTTATCAATTCTATCATATTTTCCTTCTTCTTTCATGATTATCTCTTTCTGCATTAAATCCTGATTCTCTAGCATTCTTTCTAGCAACATAATATCTCTGTTCCATGGATAAAATACTTCCACAGAATCTTCCTCTTCCACCTTTACTTGGTTGCTCATTTGTGCCAAATTTTCTCCAGCATCTGTAGCAAAACTTGCACTCACAAAACAATTATTAAAATAAAAAAACATAAGGCCTCAGTGCCTCCTCTTCCTTTGGAAACATTCCATAATGCTTCTCTGGTTTTTCCTCCTCTATCAGCACATAAGTATGCTGATTCAACCTCTCTAAGGAATTTTCCAAAGGACTCTCGAAACTTTCAACATGTCTCTCTTCCACACCATCTACTTCAATGGTGTCTTTATGCTCTTGTCCACTGTAGTGAACTCCTTCATCTCCAATCACACTGTCATACTCTGAGTTTTCCAGCAAGTATTCCAGAAATTTAATTTCTCTTTGACACTTCATAAGTATTTCATCATCACTTATAATTCTTACAATTTTACACAAATTATCAGTTTGAAAATGACAAGGTTCAACAGTCTCAATTGTTGCTCCACATATCAGATCTTCAGACTGAATCTCATCTCCTTCTTTCACAAGAAATTGTTCCTGTGTTGTAATAGCTTCAAACATAAATGTATTACTAAATTCTTTTTGCTGCAATAATTCACTGCTTTCCTCATTTAAGAAACATTTTCCATCATTCTTTACTTCAGAGTATTTATCTTCTGAAAGATACTCTTCCATACTTTTGACAGCTTCAAAAGACTGCTCATCTTCTGCAAAACCTGTAACCACATCAAAATTATTAGATTCAAAAATACAAGGTTTTACATCCTCCTGTTGATCCGAATTTTCCCAACAATTCAGAAAATCATCAATAATTCCTTCCTCAGCAAAGTAAACTTCTTTCTATCTCGAATTCGCACTATTGTTCATAAGATCTTTCATAGATCTCTAGTCTTCATCTTCACCCAGAACTTCACCTTATTCTGCTTCACAAATGGAAACTTCCATTTCAACTCAGCTTCTCTGAGTTTTTTAGATTTCAATTTATCATTCATTACCTTTTCAAGCTTCATTAGCTCTTCTGCTAACTACATATTCACCTGTTGATTTCTCTTCTCTTGCAGCCTCTGCCAATTTACTTTCTTTCTCATGACATAACCATGCTTCTAGTCATCCTTATTCATCTGCAACTTCCCCATCAATAACTCAAGATGGAAATTTATCTCAGCTTTTCCTCTGTTAATTCCCTCTTGACTCATTCTCTTGTCATTTTCCTTGGCATCCTCCTTCTTCACTTTTATTTTGATGTGGTCTTCCTTAGAACCTTTGTTATCTCTGTTATGAATATCAGTAGTTATATTCTCCTCTATCTTCATGAGCTCCTCACTTACTTACTATGATTTGTACTAAATCCTCTATAACAACAAATCCTTCCTGTTGTCACTTACCTCACCAAGCTCTCCTCTGTACTTGGCCTTTTGTAAAGCACTTGTTTCTCTATTCTCTCAAACCTCTTTAAGCACTTCTCTTTCCTCCTTCTAGGCTTCAACTCATTTGCACCTTTTAAGAACACAACTGTCCTTTTGTATTTCAATCACAATGAAATACTAGGTTCTGGCCACCTCTTCTTTCACTCAGAAATTCTTACCATCTTTCTTCATTACTGCTTCTTTTATTTTGCTGAGATACCTTCTTTTGTCTACAACCTAAATTCTGCAACCACAATCTTCAAACCAAATTAAAACAAAAACATAGCATCTCACCTTCAAGATCTCTGCATGATCTTTTTCTACCATACACCTGCACTTTAAATGGATTGTTCTCTATTTCTTTGCATCTACAAATTCTGCTACACTTTATTTCTGTGTGCCTACTATTTGTCAGATTTAAGATATGATCTCCTCTTTCCTGTATACATACCTTCAAAACATAACTATGTTCTAAATTTCTCAAAGAATTTTTACACGCAGAATTTCCTTGTTCAACTCTGATACAAAAAATGATGCAGCAAAAGATGCATCTACCCACATTATGCAAATAAAATTGCATGTCACACTATGTCTCGAATTTTAATATTCCTGCCTAATAAAACCTTCACAAGTCAAGGTTTAACGCTCCTTCAATAAACTCTATGTGAAAAAGTTTGATTTAACTATCCAAAGTTTAGACCTTTATAAACCTTTGAGCGGAACCTTATAAATCCTTCATAATATTTAGTTAATTCTTATTACCAGCACATATTAACCATACCATGGATTTTAGACTTTGGTTAAAACTCAACTTAAACCATAATACATTAATCCTGCTTATTTTTATTATAATTCCCATATAATAGAAATATTTCATAAACCACACTTAAACCTTACCTTTCTTCCATTCCACAAACCTTTACACATATATTTATGCTCTCCTTGGCACATTAAATCTTCGCCATTGATCTCATTCCTCAATCTGATGATTATCGCGCAATAACTTGTGCCAACTAGTCTGGCCAATCTCCACTACTTATTTCTCCTACCGCAATCCAACGGTGATCGCGTAATCTCGTGTGAAATCTTGCACGACCAATACCAGGACGAGAGCATGTGAGAAAAGTGGTTTTCTCTTTCCATCGTGTGCTACGTGTTAACCCCTTAGGTTAATCGCATGAAATTGTAGAATACAATTTACAACTTTTAGGGCGCGTGAGATAATGCTTACCACCTACGAAGACTGCTCCATTATTCTGCACGTTTTCCACCCTTCTGTCGGCACGTGCCTTGATGTGATTTGTCCATTTCTTAATTTAATCTCCTGCGATAAGATCTTCATCACTCATGTTCCATTAACCTTGTCCATTGATCCAACTGATCCACCAATTACTATGCATTGTTACGTTCTTTTGTTTCTTACTGTGTAATAGCTTATTCAGCTTTCTTCATGTGTATTTGTTCTCGCCTTATGGCCTTCAATTGTTTTGATCTAGATATCCACTCTGTTACTTCATTTCTTTGTTCCTTTACGCTTCCTTCATAAATCCTTAGGTTTTAGGAAACCTTGCAGTTATACCTTCGCTGTAACATTGAAGGTTTTCTCCAATATTGTCTGTGTGCAAACTTGTAACACTCTCTTGTGCCTTCTTCTCCGATTCTGCATACCTACAAACCTATGTTACATAGAATTACTCTAATCCAAACACAATTTGTAATTCAATTACTCAATACACACCACATAACTCAGAAATTGCACTTCTGTATTGACAAATAAGTATTTAGACCATGAATTCCTTCTCAGCCTGATCTTCTATATTAGTGGCCTTTTGACTCTACTTCCCTCTATCTGTCCGTAGGCTACAATCAATCTCCTCTAATTCCTAACTCTCTAACTAACTAACTAGTAACTCTCTTTATGCCTTTTAGGCTTACATTTATACAAAAGGTTTTGTAACCCATTTTGGTTCAAATCCTTAAACTTTTGAACTAAATCTTGAATATCCTCTAAGTTCACTTTTGACTCAACTAATCCCTAAGGATCCTCTCTAGTTACACAAATCATGAAACCAATTCCTAATCTAAGATTTACAATTGATTTTCAAATCTCTCAATCCCTATGGAACCTTAACTAGCCTAAATCTCTCATGTTCTCCAAATTCAAGAACATTTACAATATTCCTCTCAATATCTAATTAATTTATATTCTCATTAAAATCACTCAAAAACCTTAATAATTACATTAATCTAATACTTAAGAAACCAACTTCCTTAAAACACAAGACCCCCTATGTCTACTAAAATACAATGATATTTCTGAGCCGGATGTTCCTGCATCAGAGTCAAATACATAAACCCACTGTGTTTGGGTGACTGATATAAGTTTGAGACCTTGGTGATAAAAAAGGTCATGTCATAGAGTCATGTACTTCTTTGTATATATTCATGAAATTCAACATGTGCTCAAGGGGAGCATGGTCAATTCAAATCAGATTTACACCGCTCATATCAAAAAAGGGAGAGAAGCCTTCATTCAAGCATTGGGCGTCCCTTTTCTATTGATGTCAAAGGGGGAGAGTAACTTGGTGTTTGAAAAGTTTGATGTGCTTTACAGGTATTTACAAGTGGTGGTGATCAAACACCAAAGTGGTTTCCATTAAGCCTAAAGGGGGAGATTTTTAACATTATGAATAATGTGTTTTCCTTGATGACAACCTACTTAATGTGTTGCCTTTTGATGGAAACCTTCTTGATGAATATGTCAATAGGATGTGTCTACATGTGAAAGAGTGTTTGGTCAATGGCATATTAGTTCAGAGATAGAGGAATGATAAAGATTAAGTTTCAATAAGTATACGTAGGTTTTGTGAAGCAAAGCCGCATACACATGCAGGTATGAAGAAGAAAAGGCGTGTACTATTTCTGCACCATGGTATTCTAAATACCAAGTGTCTTTACCATAGTATTAACCTATGGTATTGAGCCTATCAATAGATATTTGATCTTGTCCAAGAATACCATTGGAACTAGTATGATTTTGATGTGTGGTATTGTCTAAGGGCTAAGTTATATAAGGAGATGAATATCAAAGTGTTTGAGGGGTGCAAGTGATGACTATTTCATGAATAGTTAGATCCAAAGCAAGTGTGCATGTAATGGATTGTTAATGATTTGCTTGATCTGAAACTATGATTTTACCTGAGAATTTGATGATGGATTAGATCCAATAGATCTGAAATGATAATATTGATTATGATTTGATTTTATCTGGGATGATAATGATTTGAGATATGATTATTCTGTTTATGCCGAGATATGGGTATGTCTGAAGTTCTATTGTACAACGAAGGTTTTGTGTCAATAATAACATATATGTACATGGGTTTGATAACTTGAAAGGCGCATACACATGCGTGTTTAATACAGGTAAGTCGTGTATCTATTCAGATCTTTACGCAAGTTTCATTCCTGAAAAGCACATATACACGCGAAAATGCCTTGTGGAAATCGCATATATAAGGTAGGGTTTTGCTGAAAATGATCTATGATCAATCTAACCAGTCTTGCTATGTTCCTGGTGTTAGTCAATGAAGTCTTTCTTGATGATATGGGGTTTAACAGTGATAGTTAAAGTTGAATTGATTGATTGAAGAAGTGACAATGTTGCTAGTTATATGTGATTGAAGACCGGTGATGGTTCTGTGATTATTTCAAAATTATTCAGTGGTTATGTGTGTAACATAGAGTTTATTTTAGAATAACAATGATTTAGTTTCAAGGTTCGGTATTTTAAGATATGTACGTGGGTATGCCTCATGTAAAGTGTATACACACATGGATTTTCTTAAACAAAGTAGTGTATATATTCTGATATTTTATTGATAAGGGTTTACAATTGATTTAGTGAGTTGATGTAGTGTTTTGGGTTTAGTATTGGTATTCTAGTTACAGTGATCTAACTGTCTAGTTGTTTGAGAATAATTTGATAGATATAGGTTTCAGTTGATTCAACGATTGGTTAATTCAGTTGGTTTAGTGATTGGTCATTTCAATGATTGAGTTGTAGTAATCAGTTTTCAGTTTTGATATTTAGTTTTGGGCTTAAATGATGTTAGTGGGTCGAATTTGAAAATTTGATGAAACGTGACCTACAAGTTGAGATGTTTTGTAGCAACTGGATTGAGTATGAAAATTTATGAAACATGGTCAACGGAAGTGTTGAGGGCTGGATCCTTTAGTGAGGAAGTCGAAGCTTGCTTCCAATGGTAGCTGGCAAATCAAATTAGGGGGTTGGAGCTCCCTTCCAGTGGGTATCGATAAATGAGATCAGGGGGTTAGAGCTCCCCTCCAGTGGGTGTTAGACAATGAGAGAAGGTTGTAGCCTTCTTCATTTGTGTACCTGTGTAATATTATGAGTCTGAGCGAGTACAAGATTTTAAGAATGTTTTCTTTATAATAAAAGGAAGACAAAGACGACAACAATAGTGGTTTTTTCCCACATTGGGTTTCCACCTAAAAATCCTAGTGTTCATGTGTGTTGATGTGTTGCATATGTGAGATGGTTTATTTTGTTCTTTCTACATGTGCTTACTGTTTAACTAATTTTTAGTGAGGTATTGCTACATTGGTTCAAGTTAAACAAATGATGAATTAACTAAAAAATAATTTTACTGGATATACGTTAGTTGTCTACATAGTAATCGCGTACATATATGGGTTCCTTTCAATAAAGTCGCGTACAGAAATATGGATATGAAATTGAAAAGTTGATCCAGGTGGATGTTGGTGGCCACCCACCTATCCCATTTGGACCCCCACAATTGTCTCTTTCAGCATTTTCAGTTTCCTTAATTATAGCACAACTTACTATTTTTAGTAGTTTTTCGGGTCTTGAACTTCCGGAGCCATTTTGAGGCCCTAAACGACGTTTTTTGGGAAATCTGGGGTCAACATTGGTCTATGGACCAATGTTGCCCTTCCAAAGTGGTAGTTCTCGGATAGTTCTTTCTGACGAGCTATCATACGCGTCAAACGGAGATCGTATGCCAAAGTTACGACCCCGGGAAATTGATGTACCAATTTACCCAAAACGGGGCCCACAATTTGGCGTTTCATCTTCTAAGGGTCGGTTTTGGAATGTGAAGGGTTTCCATTGTTTCTCAATAATAAATAGGCCTTCGAGCCTCATTGTAACACAAGTTCGGAACAGTTCAGAGACATGTAGCCGCACATCTCTTCTCAGAGATAAGCTACCATCGTCCTAGCTGGTTTATTTCCAATTCTGGTTGTAAGCATATTCGGTATTTTCCATTAATGAAATGAAGTGTTATTTCCGCTGCATCTCTTTATTTATGGTTATCGCATCTCTGTATTTATGGTTATCTCTGTAATCTATTGCGTTCCTATTTAAATCCGGATCAGTGGTATCAGAGCGGTCTGCTTTTTCTCGTTTTTTCTTTGCATGTCCCCGACGAGGTCAGGATATAAGGAGTTAGGGCTTGAACTGGTCGAACCTTTGCAAGACCAGCCTCGAAAATCCCGACGGCCTCCCATGGCGGATGAGAAGAAAAACGAGGGGGCAGGAGATCCCATCAAAATCTTGCTCGAAGAAGCCCTCGAGCGACAACGGAACGCGATGATGGACAGTTTTGTGCAGATCCTTCAGCGGCTACCTAGAGGTGACGCATCGACTTCCAACCACGACTCTGGAAATGCCACGCCCTTTAAGGTACAAGTTAATTTTGAAATCCCCATCTTCGAGGGTAAAATAGACGCAGATGCCGTAGATAAATGGTTAAATCTGCTAGATCGGTATTTCTCTGTTCATGAATTTTCAAGTCGGGAAAAGATTGTTTTCGCTCTTCTCAAAGCACCCCCCCACGTCAAGGACTGGTGGGAAATCTACTGCGAGCAGAAGGATGAAAGTACAGGCTCATTATTTTCAGCCGCACCCACTTGGAATGACTTCCGGGATTCCATCAAGGAGAAATACTACCCTGTCAAAAGCTATGAGGACAAATACATCAAATGGACCACACTGCAGCAGGGACGAGACCAAGATGTTCCAGAGTTCACAAACATTCTTCATACCCTTCGCACACATTTGGGTATCAAAGATTCTGAGTGGCATATGGTGCTCAAATACCGCGGCTGCCTGCACAGATACATCCAGGAAGAGATGGAGTTCTTGGACATCTCCTCACTTGGCACAGCATACCGATACGCTGTCAAAATCGAGCAAAAGTTCAAACAGAAGAAGAGAGACTTTGGATTTGCAAGTCCGAAGCCCAAAGGACAAAACCAAGGCGGGGTGACCCAAGACAACCCGTTGAAGCCACAAGAAAAGAACAACACCACGAAGCTGAAGAAGGACACAGGAAAGTGGTGTGAGTTCCACAAGAG
>APFE030756917.1:209452-228673 GCA_000404065.3 Pinus taeda
TTACGACCCCGGGAAATTGATGTACCAATTTACCCAAAACAGGGCCCACAATTTGGCGTTTCATCTTCTAAGGGTCGGCTTTGGAATGTGAAGGGTTTTCCTTTGTTTCTCAAATAATAAATAGGCCTTCGAGCCTCATTGTAACACAAGTTCGGAATAGTTCAGAGACATGTAGCCGCACATCTCTTCTCAGAGATAAGCTACCATCGTCCTAACTGGTTTATTTTCCAATTCTGGTTGTAAGCATATTTCGGTATTTTCAATTAATGAAATGAAGTGTTATTTCCGCTGCATCTCTTTATTTATGGTTATCGCATCTCTGTATTTATGGTTATCTCTGTAATCTATTGCGTTCCTGTTTAAATCCGGATCAAAAGTTTAGAGTTTTTAAAATATTGATTCACCCCCACCTCCTCCTCTCAGTGTTTTTCCCAACAAATGAGGGAGAGAGGAGATGAGGGAAGAGAGAGAAAAGGAGAGGATAGAGATAGGGAAAGAAGATGAGCAGAGAGAGAGAGAGGGAGATAGTGACAAAGTTGGAGGGTGGCTAGAGAGAGTATGTGCTGAGGGGAGATAGAGAGAGAGAGAGAGAAAGGGAGAAAGAGGAAGGAAGAGAGAGAGTACTTGAGAGAGAGAAGGAGAGAGAGGGAGAGAGAGAGATGGAGTTGGAGGGGGTGAAAGAGAGAGGGAAGAAGAAAGGTATAGAGAGAGAAAGGTGGAGAGGGAGAGGGAGTGACAAGGGAGAGATGGAGAGGCATTGAGGGAGGGAGAGAGAGAGAGAAAGAGAGGAGAAGATAGAGAGAGGGAAGGAGAGAGGGAGGGAGATAAGGGGAAGAGGGAGAGAGAGAGGGAGTGACAAGGGAGATATGGAGAGACATTGAAGGAGAGAGGAGAGTGGGAGGGAAGCAAGAGAGAGAGAGAGAGTGAGAGAGTGAGAAAGAGTTTATGTTTTGGGGGCGAGAAGGAGAGAAAAAGGAGGAAATACAAGGGGAGATAGAGATATATATTGAGGGGGGGAGAGGGAAGAAGAGAGGGGGAGAGGAAGAGATATAGATATGGAAAGAGAAGTGGAAGAGAGAGAGAGAGATTATGTTGGGGGTAAGATAGATAGACAAAGAAGGAGATACCATGGGAGATAGAGATATTAATGGAGGGGCCAGAGAGGGAAGAAGAGAGAGACAAAGAGATGAGAGAGGAAGAGAGATAGATATGTAGAGAAAAGAGGAAGAGAGAGAGAGAGATATAGAGAGAGGGAGAGAGAGGGAGATATAGATAGATAGATATGGAGGGAGAGAGTGTATGTTTATGGGCTAATATAAGGAGATAAGCAAGGATAGACATAGGGAGATAGAGATAGAGATATAGATGGAGACAACGAGAGGGAAGAAGAGTTAGAGACAAAGATAGGGAGGGAGGAAGAGAGATAAATATGGAGAGATAGAGATCAGGACATGTGTTTAAGGGGGGTTAGATAAAGAGATAAGTAAGGAGAGATGGAGGGGGGTATAGATATAGATGGGAGGGTGGTACAGGGAATAAGAGAGAGATAAAGAGAGGGAGGGAGAAGTGGAGAGAGAGAGGGAGGAGAGAGGGAGGGGGGAGAGAGAAGGAGAGAGGGAGAGAGATAGACACAAATATGGAAGGTGGGGAGAGAGGGAAGAAGAAAGAGACACATAAAGACAAATACACACATAGAAGTTAGATCTAAAAGGTCATGAATATTTTGGTTTCTCACTAAAATAGATGTATTGATTTTAGTGTAGTTGTTGATTTCTAATCCTATTTGATTGCTTGCACTAAATGCATTTAATTTAGTGTATTTGTTGATTTCTAATCCTATTTGATATCTTGCACTAGATGCATTGATTTCAGTGTAGACGTTGATTTCTACTCCTATTTGATTACTTGCACTGGATGCATTGGTTTCAGCATAGATATTGATTTGTAAGCATATTTGATTTCTTGCACTAAATGCATTGATTTTAGTATAGATGTCGATTTCTAATCCTATTTGGTTGTTTGCACTAGATGGATTGATTTTAGTGTAGATATTGATTTCTGATTTAACGCAACTAGATGTATGATGTACATTAATTTCAAAGTAATTGGATTAATAGTGTTCATTGATTTCAGTGTAAACACATAAAAATTATTGATGGTGTGCAGTGATTTTTGTGTTATAGTAATTCAACCATAAATACAATACTTGAATTTTCATCCTAAATAAAATGTTCACTTATGCGAAATTTTTTCTTCCCGAAACTATAAATTATTTGTAATTGACTTATTTATTATTATTATTTTTATATCATTCAACATTGTTATCACTTGCATTCAAAAGAGATATAAAACACTACCATTGAAAAGTAATTGAGGTTTAACACTCCATAAGTCACAATAATTAAAATTGGAGAAAGCCACTATTAATATTGGAGAGCATGAGATACAAGGTATGATGTTTACTATAGTAGATCGAGTTAATTATTTGA
The DNA here is from genome assembly GCA_000404065.3 of Pinus taeda. Lineage (NCBI taxonomy): Eukaryota > Viridiplantae > Streptophyta > Pinopsida > Pinales > Pinaceae > Pinus > Pinus taeda. The sequence goes on from APFE030756917.1 coordinate 211,942, forward strand.
ATTCTCTATGATTTCAACTACCCTTTTCATATGATCGATATGAAAAGATGGCAAAGCTAATAGGTGTGACAATAAAAACAACATAAAAAAATAGTTTGAGATTGATCACAATGAAGATTGTTTGTAATTGACTACATTTTTATTATTCACATTTTCTATCATTCAACATTAATACATTGTCACTCTGCATCCAAAATTTTTATTTCATCATTCAAGTTACTAACAGTCTCTCTCGTCTGGAGGATTTAAGTTGGGGGATCGATGACGTGCAGGTTCGAAACCCTGGATGAGAATGGTTAGGGTTTGTTCAACAACACTGCATACATCATTGCAACATTGCTTCCTCTGCAACATCGGTATCCTCACCATCATGTTTGGTTGGGCATCCTTTACCATTTCGCTATCCACTGGCTCCACTTCTCTTCTCTCGTTGTCTTCAGTTTTGACTGCAGGATGTCAGATATGAATGAAGACGTGGTTGACTACATGATGGATCATAACCCCTATGAATCCATCTAGACAAGCCCTAGCAATTCACCAGAGGTATCAGTTTCTAGGGCATTGGGAACAACCCTTCCATTACAGTCAGGTTTGTCTTTCGTCCATTCCGACCCTGACCCTTCCGCTCACATCCCATTCACCAATCTCTCTATAGCTTCACTGGGTCTTGACTTCCCTCCCCTCTCTCTGTTACCCTCCATCTCCTCACTACTTTCATCCCCCCATCCCCTAGATTTGATTATGTGCCACCAGACTCGTTCATCTGACACCCTCCTCTGTTAACCCTACATAGGTAGAGTTGGCTTCTGCAGCTGATTCCATTTCGCTCTCGTTTGATCCTCTGCATATCCTGCACTCCTCGGTTGTTCCCAAACTCTCTACCTCATCTTCAGGCTATTTTGACAATCCTGGAAAGAACCCCCAAACTGACATCCCTCAATCTCAGTAGAACACTCTGGGCACTCAGAACCCTCTCCAAGATCACCCCACTGCTCCACGTTCCAGCAAAGATAAGAAGTCGATGTGTGTTAAAGCCTCCCGAAAGAATCTTTCACTCTGCTTTGGTGAAGGCGTGAAAATGGGGGAGGTGGTGGATACTGCTAATAAAGTCTTGGTTGGCAAAGTCAGAGGGAGATAATACTCCACCGCCCATTTATGTCTATGGGTTATGGAAATATGGGGCATATCCTCACGGAACTCCCAACTGTAACTACTCTGGCAAAGGGTTGGTTTTCACTGAGCTTCAAGAGGGAGGATTACACCACTTGGGTCCTTTCGTGCTATTGGCACATTGAGATGGCCCATGTATTGCTCAAGCACTAGAGCCCATTCCTCGACCCTGAGCGAGAACAATTGGGAGTAGGTCAGGTTTGGGTCAGGCTACTTGGTCTCCCCCTTCATTTTTGGTCCAAGGATATTTTTCTACACATTGGGAATGCTCTTGGTACATTCCTTGACTATGACAAGTCTTATGAAACATATGGAAACAAATCCATGGCTCATATACAGGTGTATTTGGATACCAGAGAGGGACTGGAGGAACAGATTACATTGCATTGGTAAAGATTCACCTACATCTAACTCCTAGACTATGAAGGTGTGCCTTTCAGATGCAGAAGGTGTCACAAGGTGGTTCATTTTTATAAAGAATTCCCACTGGTTACCTCCATTACTCCTCCCTCCAAAGCTTCAGCAGAAGCGACTCCTGATGCACCTCCATCTACTAAAGGTCTGGCTCCTCAATCATAGGGGCCAAAGTCAACAGACTGCAAGACAACTCAGATTCTAGCCTCAACCTCTCCCAGGCCTCCCTCCCCACCTATGAAAATATCCTTGGCTACTGCAGCGGCTGCTCCATCATCAGGTACTTCTCCTCCACTTTTCTCTATATCTTTTTTTATTTCAACTTATTTTGCACAGCACTTGCATGCTGAATTTGCATCCATACCAGGTATTTCATCCTCTCCCATTTCATGTCCTGGAACTCCATACTCCATATATCTCCACCATTTCACCCTCCATCCATGGATTGGATACTCTTCCTATTCTGAAGATCTCAACCACCTTGGGACACTCTCACTCTTACAATCTTCACTCCCGGGTGTCTCATCCCCGTGAACTAGCTGGGATTGGGTTGATCTCTCCACCCATAACTACCAAGATCTCCAGGGGTAGGAATTCCTTTATCTCCAAGGCAATTATACAGGAAGGGGTGGATGTGGTTATGGGTTGGAAAACCACACTCGATAGGGTACTTAGAGCATTGAACACCCTCCCCTATTCTCAATCATGAAATGGTTATCTTTCAACTACAGAGGGTTGGCTAGCCTTGCTAAAAAATTATCCCTCAGAAGATTATTGGACTTTGAGCCCATTGACATTATATATTTGCAAGAAATCCTTGCTAAGGCTGATTAGATTATCCCTATTTTGCAAGTTATGAAGCCGGGATGGATCTTCCATGCACATGATGTCATTGGATGATCTGGAGGCATTGCATTGGGTATCAACCCTCGCTCTATTAAGATTATTTCTACCTGGGGGGGGGAGTTGGCTTTCTTGGCATGGATATATTCTCCTCTCAACTAGGGATGGATTTCAGAATCATCAATGTATATGCTCCTTGTCTCGACAAAGCTGAATTCTGGAATCAACTTCTTAATTTATCCCTTGTCAATTTTGACAACCACATCCTCAGAGGGGACTTGAATTTTTCTATTGGATTTGGGGAATCTTGGGGAAGCAATGCATAGCTAGATCCCCTTTTGAAAACCATGTTCCAACTTTTGGAGCAGTACAAATTAATTGATATCCTCATGAACAAGTTACAACCCATTGTCGCAATAGAAGAACAGGAGAAGCTGCCCTGGCTAGATAATTGGATTGATTTCTTATCAAGGAAACATGTAGTTCGAGCTTTGACTAACTATCGACAGTGGGTTGGATCTGGTGGAATCCCTTATCACTCTCCCTCTACTTAGAACTATATGGTCCCTTCGCAAAGCTGAGGGCCCCTTTTAAATTTAACTCTACTTGGATGATGCACCCTGAATACACAAAAATGGTCATTGATTACTGGCATGCACACCCACCTTCTCAGGGGAGATCCATTTCAGAAATACTTTTCCATAACCTTCTCGAGATTAAGAGTTTATCTATCAAATGGGCTAAGGATAAGAGAGATTAGGACGATCAGACCCTCAGGAATATTGAAGATAAGTTGGCTGAACTTTTGGACGAGCAAGGGAGAGGATTCACATTTGAAGAAGCTAAAACCTATATTACTTCTCTAGAGACTCAAAGATCCAAGATTCTCAAAGATCGTGAGGAAACTTGGATACTTAGGAGTCAGGCTATATGGTTAATGGCGGGAGATGATAATACAAAAAAAAATCATAATTATGTGAAGGGGAGAGGGGCCAGCAACACTATTTGGAAAATGCCCATTGATGACAGAAAATTTTCTTCCTCCTTTCATCAGATGGCCCATCTTGGCAATTCACACTTCCAACAGTTGTTCAAGCCCCCCCTAGTGTATCTATTGTTGAAATTGTTTGAATTGCTAAGCTTTTCCCTCGCTATGTCGACCAAGAGGATTGTTAAGAACTTACCAAACCTGTCACTATGGGGGGAACTGGAGAGCACACTTAAATGTTTCAAAAAAGATAATAGCCCAGATCCAGATGGATGGTCCATTTAATTTTATATTTCTTCCTTTGAAAACATCGAATGGGACCTCCTCAATGTTGTGGAGGAATGCAGGCTTACTAGATGCATGTATGAGGCAATCAACTCCACTTTCATTTCACTCATCCCTAAAGTGGACTCCCCTAACACTTTCGATGATTTTAGACCCATTTCCCTCTATAACTGCCTCTATACGATCATTGCCAAGATTATTACCAATCATCTTAAGCCCATTCTATCTAATCACATCTTGCCTGAGAAATTTTTTTTCTTGCATAATCGTCAAATTCATGAAGTTTTTGGTACTACACAGGAGGCCCTCCACTCCATTAAGATGAAATTGATTAAAGGAGCCATCCTCAAGATTGATCTATCCAAGAATTTTGACTGGGTCAGTTGGCTATACTTAAGAATGTTGGGCATGGAATCCCCCCAAGGCATGTATTGGGGCTTAAAGCCCAAGTTTTGACCAAGTCTTTTGTAAAAGCTCCACGAATTGTGGGTGCGGGGTGCGAAAGTATAATAGAGTCAGACAGTTGTTCGCCCTAGTTGTTGTAATGTAATATCGGCTCGATAGACCTACCCATGCTCCGTGGACCATGGGATTGTATAAATAGAGCGAGGCTCTAAGTTGTAAAGGGGAGATAAGGAAAAATGAAGGAAAAATATTGATTCAAAGAGTGTAGAGTGTGTCCTTGGGATGTAGAGTAGGAGAAGGCTCTGCAGCTGAGTGCGCAGAGGCCTAGTAGTCCGCAGCTGAGTGCGCGGACCCCTGCAGCTGAGTGCGCAAGGCGAGTCAAGTTTGTAACGATCTGAAGTATTAATAAAGAGAAATTTTACCATATTGCTATGCATCTTTTCGTGTTTCAATATATGTTTGGGTATAATTTGCAAATATACTATTTATATGATGCGCGAGCTTATTTGAATGTTTTGTATAACTAATTGTAATATAAGGCGTCCAAATACACGAAGGTAATTAATTGGTAGAAGAGAATAAGTAAGTTCACAGGTGATAGCCCTGAGTAGAGCGGAAGCTCCACAGTCCCTGGTTAGGGCTATGTGAAGGTAGTATATCAGGGCGTAAGGGCCGAGAGGCGCGTGAAGTAAACTACACACAAGGACATCCAGTGAGACCAATCAAACTTCTCAAACATCTCAAGGGTACGAAAACCTGGTTCTAGCACCCTCCCATACTACTTCGGGTGAGACCTAAGTCCGCGCTCCGCGGATTGTTGCCAAAAGGGCCACTAGTACTAGGATTTGCTTCGCTAACTAACTCCGAACCTGGGTCAAGTCCCAACAAGCCAACAAATGGTTCCATTGCCAGGACTGGGATCTACATAAGAGATGTCTGATGTCGTATCACTGGAATCCAACAAAGAAAGAAATTGAATATTGGTTGGACAGGAAGATTCATGAGTTCGCAGCACAGGAAAAGTGGTTAGTAAAAGAAAACTAGTTAGACTGCTACTTATTTATAGAAATCCACAAAATTTCTTTGCATGAGTGGATCGCAAAGCTAGCAGATAGCCAAGGAAGGTATAAACTCGACAAATCGATTATGTGGACTCTATAATTGGTGCGTAGACTGAAAGCATCAGAGGATAAGATCGCGCACGTTGTCAATCATTAGCTCGATCAAATCATAGGAGGATTCATCACCGAATTCGCGATAGATACTCTAGTCAGTTATAGCGAGGCAGAATGACGCTTCCTCAAGGGACCGCGAGGTAAGTACGTTAAATCTTTAAACACTTGGATTAAAATGCTACTATGTGTAAAGTGGGTCATACGAATAAATTGATGTTTGGGGATACGCGAAGCGGGAAAATCTACAGAAACGAGGGTAGCGCAAAACCGGAAACTAGCCCCTTGATTTCACCTTCGCGAGGGGCAAAGAAGAGCTCGCAAAAGTCTCACCAAGAAGTGAAATCAATCTAATAAAATAGATAATTCCGCGCATACAAACTCCACCTATGCCTCCTCCAGTTTCACCATTTTCACCCCCGTCTTCACCCATACCAACCCCGCCACCACCGCAAAGCAGTATGGAAAGCGCAATAAAGCTACCAGTGTTCAAGGGAGTAGGGAATGAAGATCTAGACCAATTTTGGTTCATGATAAAAGCTATATGGGAAGCAGAGGGAGTCGCGGATGACAATATAAAGAAGGCAATGTTGGTCAGCACTCTATAGGATCGCGCACTGACCTGGTACATTAAGCATTCCAATGATAATCCGAATGCAGGGATCGCAAATATCCAAGTGGCGCTAAACAAAGAATTTAGCAGGCCGAAGTTAGAGGCACAATAAATCATTAGGTTCAAGGAAATCATAATGCTACCAGGCGAAACCCCGTGGGATTTAGATCAAAGACTGAAGTGAAAAATTCACGAAGCAAACATGACATTAATGTTAGAAAATTATATATTACGGAGCAATGGAACACATAAAATATTGCAGAAATATAAACACAGAAAACACATAAAACAAGAGAGACATAGATATACGTGGTTCACCCAGTTTGGGCTACATCCACTCCAAACAGCCAGTCCTTCCTTTCTATTATCCAGCAAAATGAAGAGACACAACCTACAGCAGATCCGTTGTAATATCCTCTGTTTTCTCTCACAGTCTCACCTCTTTGTTTCTCACTCACAGAATACACATCTATTACACAGCCTTAAATACTATGCCTCATACAAAGAGAGGGGTTGCCTTCTAGGGCAAAAAACCCTAAACTAAACATAAGTTCTACCGTCATATCATCCACCTAATGAATGACCCAGATTGACTAGAAATTACTATACTTTTACAAGGCAATTTTACATCTGTTTTTAGCTTCGAGGGTGCTGCCCCTTAAAACCCCGCCGGGGGACCACTGGCCCCTCGACCCCCCAACCGGCAGGGATCAACCCCCCTGAACCCCCGCGGGGGGGACAAGTCCCCCCCACACCCGCCCACATGGAGGGGTGTACAAACTTCCTGAGGTATACATCCGGCTGAAAAAAAGACCTCTGAACAATCATGCTCCACACTCAACAATTAACAGATGGGCAACACCGCGACTGGTTTGTAGCATCGTTAATGTCGCATCTACGGAACACGTTGTCGCAAAAAAGGCTAAACAATTAGGCCGAGGCCTTGGAGATCGCAATGAGATTGCACGAGACCCCGATAAAATATCCTAACCTGGGAGTTCAACCGATTCATGCGCAGTTGCAAAACTTGTTCCTGGAGATGCAAAGTTTGAAACAAGACAAGACAACCTGTCCAAAGGTGTGCAACGAGGTATGGTGCATAAAATGCGAGGGTCAGGGGCACGACAAAGACCATTTCCCGATGTTTGCGAATTACCTTGCGGGAGGAGGCCAATGCCCCTAAGACCTGAAGCACAAGGGGGACCTAGTGCGGTGCCTGCATTATGGTACGTGATTTGCTAGACAGGAGGGAAGCATGCTATAAGTAATTGCCATCTATTATAGAAGTACACTCAGAATTCACAACAGTTGTTCTACAATTTCTGTAGATCTGTAGGTCATGATGAGCACACATGTAGGAGTCATGAGTTGATGATGGATTGAACTCCTACCTACAGAGTTCAAGCTGAAATGCGACCCCTTGACCAGAACGCAGGGTTAGCACGAACCAGATTTCAGGGGCACGGACGAGGCCGAGGTGGAGGGGGACCAGGCAGAGGTCGTGGATAGATAATCTGTTACAATTGCGTAGGGCTAGGGCATTATGCTCGCGATTGTACAAATCTAACACGACCATCATGCTTGTATTGTACGTTGTTTGGTCATGAGACAGAGGACTATCCCACACTAATAGAAAGGTTGCGTGACAAGGGAGCACTCCAACCTCCCCTGACCCAGAACCTGCAAATGATGAGGTCTGAGCCACACGAGGAGGACCCTAATGTAAATATCATGCTCCGAAGTGGAATTACAACAGGGGATGACAAGGGCAAGCAACCTGAAGAAAGTACCTGGGTTTGCAAGGCTCCCAGGAAGGAACCAGAATTCGATTTGGAGTGTGCTTAGGAGACTTTCATGGAATCTAAGAAGAGCTTCGCAGAGGCCTCCACTTCAGGAACTAAGGACAGACTGGAACCTAAACTAGACCCTTCGATGCTCACTATGTTCTTGGAAACATGCATGAAGCTGTTGCGCGATAAAAGGCTGTAAAGGGACTACAAGAACTCATAACTAGATGCGCTGGGACCATGCTAAGAGAACCGCATGTAGTCTGGAAGCTTGGGAAACACACGACGCAAACAGGAAGAGAAATGAGATTGATCGCGAAGATTGGGGAATATGAGATGGACCAAGTGATTATGGATCTAGGATCATACGCGAACGTCCTGCCAAAACAGACATGGGAGCACATGGGTAGGCCTGCATTGCAATGGTCTCCTATCCAACTACGAATGGAGAATTAGTAAAAGATCCTACCTATGGGGAGATTGCAGGGAATCACAGTAGATGTTGAAGGAGCAAGCACGCTAGCAGATTTCAAAGTGATAGAAATTGTTGATGACAACAATCCATACCCCACATTATTAGGAATAGATGGGGCCACTGATATGAATGGAGTGATAAATCTGAAGAAGCACAAAATGATCTTTGAGAAAAAGTCACTACGTGTAGTGGTACCCTTATGCCCCGCAGAAGGATCACGCTACACGGAGCCAGTGCACGACTATGACAGTGACAATGATCTGGACCGCATCTACAAGATAACCACGCGGGAGCAAGACTAGGTAAACCCAATTGCGGATGGCCGAATCTCTTTGGAGCGTGAAAGCTCTTGCACACTAGATTCTGACAAGGAGATAGAACGATGACAGAACCAGTTACATGAGATAACCACGCTCAACTGTAACATGATGATGAGATTTCTGTGCTATGTAGCGACAGAGGTAAGAGATTTGCCTATGTATGACGGGTTAAGGGAGGTGGATGACTTCCTAAGAAAATTTGAAAAAGAAGTACCGGAACAGTAGCGATTCAATGCTCTGAATTGGATACTGCACGCTATGCCTGCAAGATGGTGGGGTATGCACCAACAAAGTTTTGAGGACTGGTGCGAATGCGGAAGGAATATGCGCATATGGTTTGGGAAGCCACCAATGCAATTCATAGACAATATTGTCAGATGAACCAACCCGCACACCCACCTATCCAGGTGGATACAAGCATATGGTGTAGTAGGAAACACGATTAGTAAGCAGGTGCAAGTAAGGCAATGACGCGAACAACCCCTCTGTTGGAACCATGGAGTATGGAAAGACCAAGTGCGCTGAAGGACATCCACGTAGAAGCCTTTAACAAAGTATGCAAAGAACTGAATAAGGTCCACAATGCGAAGCAAACTGACTGGGACCTGTGCGTACCAATAGTTCTATGGGCTTATAGGACCGCGTGCAAGAACCTGACGATGCAATCACCTCCAAGGTTGGAATATGAGGCAAGCACGGTAATCCCCATGGAGCAGGAATTTCCTAGTCCACGCATGGGAGCACCAGTAGATATGATGGCTCACGGCGCCTTGAAAGAATGGATTGCACAGCCGAAAGAAGAAGAACGCTTGGGACTTTAAGGAAGAAGTCCAATAGGGCAATTTTAGGCTCCAAGAACTTGAGAAGGAAAGCATGCGATTAAGGAAGAAGAGTGCTCTGGTAGAAGCAGAAGTCAAGAAGCCGAAGAACAAGATAAAGGAAGATTTTCTTGATAAGAATACCAGGGTGACAAAACAAGGTGCACATGATCCCGTTGACAAGTTTGAGTCCTATCACTGCGAATTGATCAGACTGATGCCTTGGCTAGGACTACAAGCGAATCAATCATGGTAACGCATTGCCGATGGTAAAGTGCGCGATGCCACCTGTAACAATGAAAGGTGGGTATTCCCAGGAAAAGTGATGGATGACAGGATGAAAATTTACACAGGTGTTGTGACCACCTGACTAACCAAGGGAAGCACAGTCTTAGCACTCCAGGAAGTTGAAATGAAGCGCAGGACTATAAACTACTTTGCCCGAGAGTTGCGCGCAGAAACAAAGAGTCACAAGGTCCGCGACCACGCACGGGGGGTTGCACTGCTGCCCAGGATGGCCAGAAAGTGGCCATTGAAGTCACTACTCATGCTGGAATGCTCGACTTGAGGCCAAATGGAGCAGGCGGCAGGCATTTAAGATGCGAATTATGGGCAAGATTTGGGAAAATCTGCTGCTAAGGGGGCATTTATGAACCGAATTTGGGGGGAACAGTCAAATTCAAATTCGAAAAGCATTTTAAATTACAAAGGGCTACCCAGCAAACAACCCTTGTTCATTTGCGAATTGAGCTATTGAGCAGTTCCTTATTTGTTTTGTGCCGAGTGTTGATTGAGCCCCTGAGTTCACAAGTGTTAGATTTCTAGACAAACATGATGGCAGCATCTGAGGAAGTTATGAGAACCCTAGAAATAACCACTGAAGAAGCCAAACAGGCCCTAACTGTGGGGGGTGCACTAAACGGCACCGAGACCATGGCAAGAATCCCAAGATCACCGCCACACCAAGACCTAAGAAGGAAAAACAAGTGATGGTTCCCGTACGTGTGTCCCCACGAAACCCGTTCTGCACCATGCTGACAATGGAGGACAACGGGAAAGCCGTCACCATCGAAACTGATGAAGAAGAAGAAGACCTAGAGGACCTAATTATTGCAGAAGACGAGGATGAAGACATAGAGGTGGAAGATGAGCCTGCGCACCCCCCCCCCGACAAAACTTCTCGCCTATGTCCCACCACGGAAAGGATAGGCTAAAGTGCCCATGGACATTGATGAGACCAAGAGCTCGCTATAAAATCCACTCCTCCCAAACAACATCATATTTGAGGGCACGCACCCGGGACGGGTGCAAGGGTTAAAATTCAAATATTGGGACCTCACTGACCATGATAAGTTCCCTCATCTTGCAACTGTGAACCTCATGAGGCCCAAGCAGAACACCACGGTGGGGGTTACAGAGTTAAAGCTGCGAAAGTGGTTATGTGGAGTGGAAAAGGTCGAACGTCTTAACCCGCTCTAGGTGCCGCATTTCCATCGCACCCCAATAACCATTTTCTTCATTAGGCAGCTACTCGGCCTGGTGCATGATCAGTGTTTGCGGCTGGAGGAGCCCATCCCCATCATGGCAGACTTGATTCACTGCATTTTCCAGCTTCCATGCAAAGGAGAAGACCCTGTGGTCATATCGGAACGGAAGACCAGTGACTTGGCCATTGCAGAGGCCATGAAGAAAAAGTACAAGCTAGAAAAGAGGAAGAGGGTCTATGCCATCTCCAGCATCAAGGATAAAGTAGTACATGTGGTGACCCAAACCTTGGTAGGAAAGGTTATGCGCAAGTGCCGCATGGAAAAAGTACCTGCAACGGTCGTAGCACTGGCTAGGCAATGCGCGGAGGGGGTCCAGTTTAACTGGTCTGCGTTCCTCTATAAGGAATTCTTTGAGAATTGCTGTGAAGCCCAGGAACAAGGCAAAACATTCCATTATGCATGGCTTCTGTTGTCCATAGAGCTCGTGGTTGGGGAATTGCTGGAGGATAGTCAATTCCACATAATTGACAGGGATTTACTGGAGGCCGTGAAGTATGCTTCGCTCTGGGCCACAAAGGATGCCACTAAGATCTGTGACAGTAAAATATTCTAGGTGTTCATGGAAATGAACCTCGGAATGGGGATCAATCGCAAGCCGCAATTGTCGCCCACTGTCTACAACAGTCTACAGACTTTTGCGGAATTCAAAGCGGACATGCATAATATTTACATCAGAGCACGTAAGGACCTGACCAAACAATGGAGGAAGCTACCCTTTGTAGCCACAGACGATGTCATCTTTAACACCTTGAAGACATGGTCGCCAGAGTGGCGTGCTTCAGACATCACAGAGATAGAGAAGTTGGTGGCTCAGAGGAAGAAAAATGAGGCCAAGCTGTGCATCACACAGTTGGCAGAAAAGAGAAGGGAGGAAGTAGCAGCAGTAGAAGTGTGAGCGGTGCGGACACTGCACAAAAAGAAACTGAGCAGGCAAAGGCCGCAGCAGTAGCAGCAGCACAGGAGGCAACCACGAGGGTGGGTGAGGGCCAAATGACGCCTTCGTATGGGTCGAAACCAAAGGAAGCAAAGACAGAAGAGGGAGGCGTGGACCCATAAACCACGTCAATATAGTTGAAGTGCTAGCACCCAACTGAGTGGGCAGGGTCAAGTAAGAAGGTCAAGGCATCGAAGTTGTCTATTGACTCGATCAGCCTAACCGAGGGTGATCTACATGACATCGGTGAAACAGTGTGTGATGTCACCTTTGAGTCTCTCCAAGATTTCATGCAAGAGAACAAGATTGTGTTGGGGGATCTTAGAGCGCAGTTGCAGGAATTACAAGCATGCCCTCCTCAGGCTGGTACCTTTTCGACCAGCCTCGCAGTCGGAACAACAACAACAGAATAGATGTTACATGCGCAGATGACGAATATCATAGTGTTGTTGGAAGGGGCACTCATGACGACAAATGAGGCGAACAAGCCTACGTTGAGCACACTGAAGGGTCTTGGTATCAATATGGCTACACTCCTGCGAGAGATCTTATATGTTTTGTAGGATGGGATAATCGCAGAGCTGTGAGCTAGGGAGAGTCGCGCAGTGCAAGTCCTCAGTGAGCAGAAAATCAATATGGAGCAATTGAGCTCACAGCGCAATGAATTGGTGTCGCAGAATCAACAACTGGTACAGGTAATTGACGAAGCTTGCCAAAGCGTCCTGGAGTTGGCCATTCCAGCGGACATACCAGTAGAGGCTCGCATCCACAGGTTAGCAGCAAGGGTGTGTGAGGTGTGAGAGGAAATGACAAAGGTTCAGCTAGAGCTGAACCTTCAGATCGACGAGCTGCGGCTAAAGGTGCAGCCATCCACCCCTCTAGAAGTCAAAGAACAGCACGCTAGCACTATCATAGCAGGACTGGACGAGATTGGCGATGCAGTACGAGACTGCACCAGCATGTTAGAAGAATCACTTGAGATCCTCACAAATCTGTAGGAGGACCCTAACATCCAGCGCCTCGAGACAAAGGCGTGAGAACTCCAATAGCAGTATGACAATGTTCGAGGAACTGCGCAAATGGTGGTCCTCACTCAAAGGCTCGCGCAGATGCAGTAGGCCAAGGAACTGAAAGAACTGGTGGATGCAGCATGACATAAGGACGCAGTCCTAAAGGCACGCGTTTAGCCTTGGATTGACAAGGCCTTCACCATCACAGCAGAAATTGAAGGCAAGCTCGCACACATGTAGGGGATGCACATTCTAATGCAGAGAAGCACTTTCGACACAGAGGTCTTGGAACAACGTATGCAGCAGTTCCAACAAGCAACAGCTCAGTGTGTTGCCGACCTTATAGCAACTCGGACACAGTTGGAGGGACTCTGCGCAAATATCTTCGCACCAACAGAGTGACTCGAGGGCGAGTCACGATGTTTGTGTTAGGGGCTTGTTCGGCATGGAATCCCCCCAAGGCATGCTTTTGGGCTTAAAGCCCAAGTTTTGACCAAGTCTTTTGTAAAAGCTCCACAAATTGCGGGTGCGGGGCACGAAAGTATAATAGAGTCACAGGGTTGTCTGCCCTAGTTGTTGTAATGTAATGTTGACTAAATAGACCTATCCATGGTCCGCAAACCATGGGATTGTATAAATAGAGTGAGGCTCTAAGTTGTAAAGGGGAGACAAGGAAAAATGAAGGAAAAAGATTGAGTCAAAGTGTGTAGAGTGTGTCTTTGGGTCGTAGGGTAGGAGACGACTTTGCAGCTAAGTGCGCAGAGGCCTAGTAGTCTGCAGCTGAGTGCGCAGACCCCTGCTGCTGAGTGCACAGGGTGAGTCAAGTTTGTAACCATCTGAAGTATTAATAAAGAGAAATTTTACCATATTGAAGTGCATCTTTTCCTGTTTCAATATACCTTTTGGTATAATTTGCAAATATATTGTTTATATGATGCACGAGCTTATTTGAACGTTTTGTATAACTAATTGTAACATAAGGCATCCAAATACGTGAAGGTAATTAATTGGTGTAAGAGAATAAGTAAGGTCACAAGTGATAGCCCTGAGTAGTGCGGAAGCTCCACAGTCCCTGGTTAGGGCTACACAAAGGCAGTATATCAAGGTGTAAGGGCCGAGAGGCGCGCGAAGTAACCTGCGCGCAGGGACATCTAGTGAGACCAGTCGAACCTCTCAGACATCTCAAGGGTGTGGAAAACTGGTTCTAGCACCGTCCCATACTACTTCAGGTGAGACCTCAGGCCGTGCTCCGCGAACTGTTGCCAAAAGGGCCAGTAGTACCAGGATTTGCTTGGCTAACTAACTCCGAACCTGGGTCAAGCCCCAACAAGCCAACAAAGAATGCTCCTTACACATTTAGGCTTCCCCTTATCCTTCATTAATTGGATCATGTGTTGCATCACCACAACATCCTTCAATGTCCTCATCAATGGTTCAACTTCCAACTTTTTTCATGAAGAGCGTGGACTTAGATAAGGATGCCTTCTATCCCCTCTCGTTCTTCTCTCGGTTATGGAAGGCCTAAGTCGACTAATCTCTCAAGCCAAAAGGGAGGGGCAATTACAAGGCCTCAAGATAACTAATCAGTGTATTATTACCCATATCCTGCTTATGGACGATGTACTCATTTTTCTCAATGGTGGTATTCAAGATTCCTCTATTTTCCATGATATTTTTATGCTCTTTTTAGCTGCTACAGGTATGGAATCAAACCAGATGGAATCCACAATTACCTTCTCAGCTTGCTCTCCTCAAGAAATGTAGATTGCTACTCGGAATTTTCCATTCCAAAGACCTCGACTAGAAGAAGGGCTCAAATATCTTGGGTTTCGTATTAAACCCCACTGTTTCAAAATAGCGGATTGGATATGGCTAGTTACCAAGGCTGAAAAAGATTACTCAACTGGAACCATCGGTTCTTATCTAGAGCGGGGTGATTAGTCCTCATCAAATTGGTCCTGGAGGCAACACCGGTGTATTGGATGTCCTTGGCCTGGATCCCAGGTATTCTCTCTCGGATTCAAAACATTTGTTGTAGATTCCTTTGGAATGGACACAAGGAAGGGAAACCCTTTTCTTGGGTGGGATGGAGCAAAATTTCACTCCCAAAGAAGTGGGGTGGTTGGGGTCTAAAAGACCTTACATCTTTCGCTCATGCACGAGCAGCCAAGATGGAATGGCTTATCCTTACTGATCCGGATTTAGACAGGAACGCAATAGATTACAGAGATAACCATAAATACAGAGATGCGATAACCATAAATAAAGAGATGCAGTAGAAATAACACTTCATTTCATTAATGTAAAATACCGAAATATGCTTACAACTAGAATTGGAAATAAACCAACTAGGACGATGGTAGCTTATCTCTGAGAAGAGATGTGTGGCTACATGTCTCTGAACTGTTTCGAACTTCTATTACAATGAGGCTCGAAGGCCTATTTATTATTGAGAAATAATGGAAAACCCTTCACATTCCAAAACCGACCCTTAGAAGATGAAACGCCAAATTGTGGGCCCCGTTTTGGGTAAATTGGTACATCAATTTCCCGGGGTCGTAACTTTGGCATACGATCTCCGTTTGACGCGTATGATAGCTCGTTAGAAAGATCTATCCGAGAACTACCATTGTTGGAACGGGCAACATCAGTCCATTGCATGGACCCATGTTGCCCTTGAATTCCCCAAAAAATGCCGTTTAGGGCCTCAAAATGGCTCCGGAAGTTCAGGACCCGAAAAACTGCTAAAAATAGTAAGTTGTGCTACAATTAACGCAACTGAAAATGCTGAAAGAGACAATGATAGGGGTCCAGATGGACTTGGCAGGTGGCCACCAATATCCACCTGGATCATTCCTCCCCCCTTAGGAAGCAATGGTCCCCATTGTGTTGAGTTCCTCAATCTGTTGAACTTGTTCTGCACAGTCTGATGTGTCCAGTAATGGTGGGAAGCATGGTCGATGACGGTCCACATTGAACACTTGGTGCAGGTGAAGGAATGGAGGAATGTTGTGCTCCAAAGCATTGTTCCCCACAAGCTTGGTACTGATGTAAGGACCATGTTCGAGTGGTCTAAGCTTCTGATGGGTTCTGATAAGGCGTTCTTTCTTTTGATGCAACCAGACTTTGTTGCCCACCTGAAGCTTGTGTGGTACCCCTATGGGTGAGGAGAAGTTGTTCCTGTGTTCTGTCATGGTCGTATCCCTTTGCTGCTGCTGCTGTGAGGAGGAACCCTTTGCGGGGGTCATGGATGTAGCAACGATCTTCCCCTTACTTTGGGAGTGAACCATACAGATGAATCTCCTGGTCTGTGATATGAGCTTGCTGCCTTTCTTAGCAGTGATCAAAGATGTGGCAGTAGGTGGGGCTATCTCTGGTATCCTGTATAATGAATTATTCAAAGAAATAATGACAGCACGAGGCCTTGACTCATACACAGCATGTCGCCTCCACAAGCATGGCTGGCCTAGTAATACATCACAAACATCCAGAGGTGTAACATCACACAATACCTCGTCGGTGAATGGTTTGCTGCTGTAGGGAAGGCGGCACTGCTGGCGAACTTTGAGATCTCTTCCTTCATGAAGCCACCCGATATTGTATGGTTGTGGGTGTGGTGTAGTCGGTAGGCCCAACCGCTTCACGACCTCTGCTGAAATCAGGTTCTTTTGGCTGCCACTGTCGACAATGAATCGCAGTGGCGAACCCTTCACCCACATCTGTGAGTGGAAAAGACGTTCCCCCTCCTCTGGCTCTTCGGGCTCATTCTTCTGGATTTTGGCAGTGGCAACAGTGGCGCTGGGATCCGCATCAATGATCTGCTTCCCTTTGCAATTCCCCTTGTCGGGTTCTGGCTCAAGGTCGGAACATGTATTTGATTCGGAAGCCTTCAACTCGGCCACCAATGACTGCTTGGTCCGACACTCACTTGTGTTATGAGTGGGACTCTTG
>APFE030756927.1:0-22628 GCA_000404065.3 Pinus taeda
TCAATGAATGACTATGAGCAAGTGTAGTCAACAAAATGGAGTGGCTGATCTCTAAGATTATGCAATACACAGTTGATGGAGGCTGTCATCTATAATTATGGAGTGTGCAGTTAGAGAAAGACTTCATCACTAATGTTTAGGAATGTGAAATGCACTATTGGAGGAGGATAAGGGACCTACCATGAATTGTGCAAGTTGAGAGGTCCATGAAAACTCCATAATTGACTTAGTGTTGGATCAATGAAAAAAAAGAGTGAGGGTAAGAGCGTATGACAAGTAGTAAACATGATTACACACACTTATACAATTCAACACATGACCAAAATATGCTCAATGTCAAAAATCAACATGTATACAACAAAACGACAGTAAAGCAACAATCATCTCCGAGTCTAACACTTAAGATGTCCCTTTACAATGCAGATGTCACAATGCAACCAAAAGGTGAGTTGTCCCATGATAATATGCCCATCAGATGTTCTAATGCTAAATAAATTAACTAGTGTTAGAGAGTGTGATAGATATTCCTTTGGAATCTATGAAAATGTCTTACTAAGATGGATGAAAACAAGTGGAAGCAACACAGGCAAACACTAAGAAAACACAAGTGATGAATGTAATAATGAAAGAAAGCAAAAGCAATAATTGTGAGAGTAATAATAAGTGAAAAATGACACTCGAAAAAGATAAATAAAGTAAAAGTGACACAGGTGGCAGAAAAATAAAAAAACTGACACTTGTGAAAGTGAAATCAAGAAAAAATGGTAGTCACAAAAGTGAAAGTGACACTTACAAAAGAAAAATCACACAAAAGCAAGAACTAAGAAACACCCCTGAATGATAACATAGTTGCAACCAAGAGTGAGAGAATGATCCTTATGCTCCAATGTGCACAAATCGAGTAAGTGGAAGATGAGTTGTGAAAAGAGTTCAGAGTTATACTATTTATACAAGGAGAGTAGGAAAGAGTGAGGTTGTAGCCACTAGGAAGTGTGACAGCATTCACTTAAAGAACTGAATTCTCGCTATCAACTTTAAATGTTTACTGACAATCAAAAAAGGTTATGCAAGCATTGTCTTTGTGAACTTCACAGTCACTACTACCAATGGTTGCACAATCAATGTCATTAGGAGTTGTGCAATTACTACCACTTGACACTATTCAATAACTATATCTAGCGACTATGTAGCCATTTTCTCAAATGACTGCACCATTCTCGTCTTCATGGGTACACATTGACAGCTAGTCTTGCTAGGAAGTGTTGGCCAGATAAATCGTTCTTGTGGACAAGACTTTGGATCTTCCCTGTTATCGAATGATATCTAGCAACAAAGAGCACAAGCAAATATACTTTTCTCTAAACATGTTTCAATTCATAAATGAACACTAAGAGGTGTAACAGACCCTACCTCAGTCCAACGCTTGTTTGTGGTAGTTTTATCCCAACAGCGTCAAGTAGTTCTGCCTCAATAACCTGCATACCAAAACAAACACACATCAAAGAATACCTGCATAGATATTATAATAAAACATGTTCATTATGAAGATCAAGGAGCTCATAAAATAAACCATTAGAGACAGTTCATTGAGAAAAACAAACTTGATTGTATTAACATTATGAATAAAAGAACCTTACAACCTTTGCCTTGATGTTGCACAAGTTCTTTCCAGGGTCCAGCAGGAGTCTCCTCTACTTTGACAAGCCTCACTCACTTCCCAAATGACATAAAAGGTATGTGATCTCTCCTCTCACAAGCTCAAAAAGGAAGTGTAATTTCCAACAACATTTACCCTCAAGAATCTTTAGCTTTCAACCTCCCCTACAACTAGCCCAATGCATGAATTTATAGTGCAAATGGAGGAAGTTGCAGGTCCACCATTAAAAGGATAAGTTCCTCCTTCAATGGGATAAGCACCTCATATCATGGAGTTAGCTGCCTTAGTTATGGAATGGATGAACCAAGGTGGAGCAGACTTGCCAGTGCAATATTCCTTCTAGAAGTGTCTAGAAGTGACCCAAGATGAGTTTTTAAGAATGAACTCGCGCCTTTTTTAACTTTTACAGGGGTTCGCACCCATTACTCAATAGACATAGCGGTCAGGTTCACAAGAAACATGACCATTGGGTGCAGCACCGCAGGCAATGCCAGGAGAAAGTACAAAACCAGGATTTGAGATATTTTTAAGGTCTTTCTCCGATTTTCAAGACATGAAATGAAGAGTTGAGGCTCAAGACTTGCAAAGGAGGTATGTATGAGTGTTGATGGACTCACACAAACCATAGAAATTCATGGTGACAATTTTTTGTGTAACAGATTGCCCCCTAAAGCGCGAAGTCTGTAGTAGAAGAGGATGGTTTTTTGATCATCTAAGAAGAGTGAAGGACTTTATCATTTCAAGGATCTTCCTTTGGATACCCCGGTCAGAACCTGTAAAAGCATTCAACACAAAATATGTATATGTGAAAATATCATCGCTAAGGTAGGCATTCCCATGCTCAGATCAAAACTGACTAAGAACTATCTAAAACTGCTCTGATACATGACTGATTTTGTATTACATCACAAGTAGGAACATATGGACACAGTATGGGTGCAACCATCTATTTATGAATAGTCCACTATATAATGATAAAAAAATTCCTCGCAGCCTGGATGGTGGAAACTAGATCCAGGGTCTTCATTTCTACTTCCCGAACTAGTACGATTCTATCCATGTGAATGAATGTGTCGAAGGCGAACATGGTAGAAACCACTTGATTACCAGTCAATGATGTAAACTGTTAAGAAGTGTGAGAGGAACCACTAGTAATGTCAATGGCCCTCAAAGTACTCAGTACAATCCATGAAATGTGAATGAATGAGTCGATGTCAAACACATCACAAAATCCTTTGATCGAAGGTCAATGATGCAACCTGTCGTCAAAGGCGAGAAACCTGCCGTTGAGGCATGCAGATTCCAAGGTACCGACAATTTCTAGATCATCTTTCTAGATAATGAGTCGGAGTCGATAGAAAGTGATCCGTCATAGGCAAGCCCATAACACGAAATCATAGATCATGTTTGAAGAAATATATTTGGCAAGAACTAACTCAGGGACGGTCAATGATGGATGACAAATATTTTGTAGGTGAATGGTTTATTTGCACAGACCTCTTGAACACATAACAACACTGCAGATGGCTTGGTGACAGTTGACCCAAAGCTAATACCCAGAAACTGGCTGAAGACTTTCAATGTGGCTTGATTAACTATTAGGTAAAGGATTTCCCAACCCAGGTGAGTAAAAGTGTCGTGTTCAAGAGTGATGGAAAGTTTTTCAAACACAAAGTATAACAAATAGGTTCATTTTTCTCTCTTTTCCCCCACCATTTCTAGCAAGTACCTCTTTATTTTTGACATGCTTGAGGAGGATAACATTTGCTTGGTTATAAGCTCATCCTTCGAATGAGTCCAACTTAGTTTAGATTCGAACCCTAAGAAGGAGTGGTCCGTTCCTATTTGTAATTGAACAGGTCCTTTACTATTGAATTTTAACGAGTCCAGTATAGGAGAAACTCAGCGTTTTTCAATTTTAGGGAGTCAGAAGAAAAACTTAAGAAAACTCCATGGTTGTCCTTTTTCATAAATTTGTGTCTCCCGAGCCTGAAAAAGTATAAAATAATACTTGAGAGAACTGCTTGATCATTACAATCAAGGAGTACTTTTCATAATTAGTGCCTTCAATCTGAAAAAGTAAAAAAGTGATCGAAAACACGTCGTTTTATTACCAATATCGAACTTGAAACGACAAAAGTCTGGCAATCTTTTCATGTTTATACGGTCAGAAAAGAGTTGTAAGTAGACTGCCTTTTTAATCTTGTTTTAACGAGTCTAAAAAGAAAAACTCGGCAATCTTTTCATATTTTACGAGTCAGAAAAGTGCTTAAAGAGGACTCCTATGTGTTTTTTTTTGTTGAAAATGACCAATTTGGCCTGAATACCCAATATTCTGCACAAAAACTGTAAACATTACTCATATCTGTTTTAAAAATAATAAAAATGTACCAGAAGTGACCTTTTCAAAGTAAAAAATAAATAAATTAAATTTATTTACTCAAAAAATCTTATAAAAAGGGTTTTTACAAGTTCATTTTTACCATTTGGTTTTGGAGTAAAAAGTAAGAGCTTTTGGTAAGAAAACTTCCTGTGGAGATTGCAGAAAATCCGATTGCTAGAATCGAGAACTGTCTTCTCTAGGTAATCCACATTGTCCCTGACTCGCATTTCATCCGTTTAAAATTTTGTTTTAGGGTTTAAAATTTGATTTTTAGAGGAAAATTAGGGCAAAAAATCGCCCGCGGCAGTTGCACGGGTGTGCCATGTGGCCCCTATGCACCTTGATTTTTCTGTGCACAGAGAAAAGCCAGGGTGCCGTACCTATCCTTAAGGAGAAGTGCGCAACTACGCACCGTCTCTAAAAGGATGGGTGCGAACCCTGCGGAACACGGATTTTAAACCCTAAATTCTTCATTTTTGCCCCATAGATTTTGAAATGAAATGTTCTAAACCACCTATTTTGCAATGTAGGTACACAAGATGCTTGTTTGGTGGGAAAGGGAGCACGAGGACGTGGATCAAGCTGCATTACTCCATCACTTCATTACAGGCATTGAGAGCATGCGGGCTATTCAAATTTTGGACCATACCTGGCATGAGGGCACAGGTAGAATTTCTACAATGGCTGGTGAATAGGTGGAGCATGCAGGACCAGTGCTTCGTTATTGGTGGCAACCGGCTCGAAATCAAGCCAGATGACATATACGTTTTGACTAGCTTGCCCAAGAGAGGCAAGGAATTATCTCTGTTCGGATCTAGGCCAGGTGGTCAATCTGTCGCTAGTCTCCGACTAGAGTTTTTTGTAATAACCAGACTCCAGACAAACGGATAGATGTTAAAACAATCTCCCGTATTGAACTAAAAGTGATCACCTTTACTGTTACCAGACTCTGTGGGAGCGCAACATTGCATCTAGCTATCGTTTCCCAGATGCGCATGGCAGTACATTGCTTCCGAGGCACCATCTTCAACTGGGGCGATGCTGTATTGGCCAATGTGAAGGGCCAATTGACTAGGGCGAAGAATGGACAGCTAAAGAACTTTGGATATGGTTATTTAGTTTTCAGCTTTGCCCTAGAGAGGGTACCTATGCTGGTTCCATAACAACTTACTGTTGAGGCTGGACTTCCGCGAGATCCTAGGGTTATGCGTTGGGTTGCAGTCATGGCCCGCCATCTTGAGGAGGGTACCGAGGTTGTTCGATTCACACCAGAGTATTTTCATTGGTTAGAGAACCAACTCTTTGTGATTCAAGATTTTCCATACGCTGGGATGGATTATCGTGGTGATCTCAACATGGCTCTTCCACCAGGAGAGCAATGGGATGATAGAGGTAAAATTGTTTTCAACATTTTCAATTATATATATTTTTTGTTTTTAAATCGTCCCAAAAATAATAGTAAAATGTTTTTAAATGCAGATGTGGGTCCACGGAGACCAGCCACTCTCCAGCCTTATGATCGAAGACAACCAGCTGCCACAGCACCGGCCCCATAGGACCAATCAGCAGAGACCTTGGCTGAATTGGAGGGTCATCTAGAGCGCTTGACCCCAGATATTCCAGAGACCAGCATAAATGAAATTCCTCTTAGACTTCAACGCTATGTGATTGGGGTCCCAGGACCTTTTAGGAGGTTCCTTTGTAGGGTGGCCCGAGCAATGGTGTCTTATCGTGATCATCACTAGTGATAGGATGATTGCCTTGTAGACTCATTTTTGGACTTTTTATGCTATCATTTTTGTCGATCATAAGGTGTTTTTCAACCTATGATCGAAGCCGATGTATATTTTGACACACTCCTATGCTACACTATATTACTATTATTGGTTATCTTGCAAAAAATGTTATGGGATGTTTTTAAATTTACTGTTTGATTTAATGCAAATGTCTATTTAACATTCGAGAAGCAACTGCATTTGCTAATGTATTTAAATATCTTGGAATGTGCTGATATTTGATGTAATCAAATTCTCGTTCCAAGAGACGGAATCTCAAAAATAATCATAATAACACTAGATTTCTAATGGCATAAACTCTATTAAGCTGTAATACAAAGAGTTCTGAATCTAAATTAACAATCAAACTCTGAATTCCAAATGAAATGAATTCAGATAATAGCTCAATCATTGCACTGTATTATGCAATGTTGTTCATTGTTTGACCGAGGCTTACCCCATGCATAGATACTAACTCGTTAGAGGGCGAATAGGTAACCCAAGCTACGGAAGAGATGTTCTGTGTACTACAACAAGCGCCATCAGCAAAACCGATGTATGTTTGGAGAGGCGTCGACATCTGCAATATCAAGAGTAAAATCAAGATAAGTAGGAATAATAATGAAAAATACTCTCTGAAGTAAAGCACGCATTCCTAATCTAAAAGCACACCAAACTTCGAAAGAAACTAGTCTAAAAAACCTCCACACTAATCTTTTAAGCATAATATCGCTTTAGATAAAGCCCATTCCTAGGTTTACCTAAAGAGACACCGTCAAAATCTTCTAACTCATAGGCCCCTTTTGCCAACTTTCGCTTGACAATATATAGACCATGCCACATGGGTACAAATTTGCTAGCCCCTAGCTTATCGTTTGCTTGATTGTAAAGTAAGACTAGGTCTCCTTTCGAAAAATTGCGGGGTGTCACATTCCGATCATACTGAGCTTTAATCCTTTTGGCATGAGTTTCGACAGCTAATGCAACATTACGTCGATTCTCATCTAATTGATCTAAGTATAATAAACGTTTTTCCTCTTCGGAAGTAGCCGGTAATAATTGCACGACAATTTGTAATGACGGGATTTCACATTCAATGGGTAATACTGCCTCTAAACTGTAAACCAGTTGAAAGGGAGTAAAACTTGTTGATGTTTTAACTGAGGTTCAGTATGCCCAAAGTGTTGAAAATAACATATTATGCCAATTCAACCTATGAATCCCATTGATTCGTCGGATCATGGTGACTAGAACTTTGTTTATTGCTTCAACCAGACCATTTGCCTGTGGGTAATATGGTGTGGAACTATTGTGATGCAGGCCAAGCTGATCTGTAAGTTTAGTCATCATGATGTTTTGAAAATGACTCCCATGATCAGTGATAATCACTTGAGGAACACCAAACCTAGCAATTATATGATTGAAAATGAAAATCGCAACAGTTTTTCTGTCTGCCGAAAATGTAGGCATCGCCTCGGTCCACTTGGTAAAATAATCTACTGCAAGGATGATATACACATTCCCCCAGCCGAGTGAGGGTTACATGTAATAAAATCGATACCCCATTTTGCGAATGGACCAATGGCAATTATAGGGTGGAGAGGAGCAGGTGGAGCGCGCATCTTACGATAGAAATTTTGGCAATTGTGGCATTTCTAGACTGCAGTGGTACAATCTTTGAATAAGGACAACCAGAAATAGCCAGTGCACAAAATCTTTTGGGCTGTGGCATACCCAGACATATGACCGCCACACGCTCCAGAGTGACAGTCATTAAGAACCTTTTCATCCTCGTCATGAGTAAGACAACGACAGAAAACAGAATCCACCCCACGATGATAAAGAGTATCTCCAATAATAGTGTAAGGTTGGGATTGGAAACGTATTTTCTGGCGCTGAGATCATGAAAGGTCTAGCTGAAAAGATTGGGTCTGGAGATAGACAATGATATCTCCATACCATGGATCAACAGTGCTGATAAGGAACAAGGATTCATCCGCAAGGGGTTCTTCCACCACATGTTCGGTATCAGCATGATGGAAGTCACACATCAATTCCGCAAAAACCAAAGACTTCTTTGACTTGGCCTTTTCAAATTCCAAGTCAAATTCTTGTAGGATGACAATCCATTTGCAATAC
Organism: Pinus taeda; assembly: GCA_000404065.3. Classification (NCBI taxonomy): domain Eukaryota; kingdom Viridiplantae; phylum Streptophyta; class Pinopsida; order Pinales; family Pinaceae; genus Pinus; species Pinus taeda. Next base: position 7,955 of record APFE030756927.1, read on the forward strand.
TTGCCCCCTATCAATTGTTTAGTCAAAATGTATTGCATAGGGTTACAGTCAGAAATGACTGTGGTTTTGCGTAACAAAATGTAATGACGAAAACACTGAACAACTTATACTATAGCTAAGGTAGTTTCTCCACATGTGAATATTTTAACTCACTTGGAGTTAGAGTCCGACTAAGATAATAGATCACATGTTCACTTTCGAATTCATCCTGTTGAACTAAAACCATCCCAATGGTGGAATGGGAAGCGGCGAGGTAGAAGAAGTAATCCTAGTTGTAGTTGGGAGGATGCAATAACGGCGCATGGGTCAATGCTTGTTTAAGTGCATCGAAAGATTTGTTAGCTATCTCATCCCAAAAGAATGGAGTGTTCTGTTTCAACAACTGGGTGAAACCTTTTGTAATCTCGACGTAGTTAGGAATGAAACGACGTAAAAAGTTTGCTTTCCCTTGCAAACTCTAGTGTAGGCGAAGAGTTGAAGGAGGTGGTAACTTGATGATGGCTTCGACCTTCAAAGGATTGACACGAATGCCGGCTTTGGATACAACAAATCCCAGTAAATGACCCGTTTCTATAAAGAAAACACACTTGTGCGGATTTAGCCTAATTCGATAATGCCTACATCTCATAAAAATTGCTCGTAAATGAGTGAGATGGTTGGCTCTACATAAAGAATGGGTAGGTAAATCATCGAGATAAGGCTGCACAATGTGCTTGATGTCATGAAACACATAAGACATAGCCCTTTGAAAAGTTGCTCCAGCGTTCTTCAATCCAAAAGGTAACTTGCAATAAGCAAATGTCCCCCATGGACAGATGAATGCCGTTTTTGGTTGATCGACAGGTAGAAAGTTAATTTAATTGTAACTGGAAAAGCCATCCATAAAGGAGAAAATTTCACTGCCGGCACAATCATCGATAATTTGATCGATATAGGGTGTTGGATAATTGTCCTTGGGACAAGCACGATTGATATCCCTATAGTCAATACATATTCTTATTGTCCCTTGTTTTTTAGTAACCGGAACAATATTCGATACCCAATCCATCAAAGGAATTGGATAAATGAAACCTACTTTAAGTAATTTCTCAACTTCTGTTTTGATGGCATAAGCTTTTCATGGGTGTATCTGATGCAAACGTTGCCGAACGGGTTTAGCTTCCGGGTAGGTTTTGATCTCATGAACAACGATTGAAGGATCAATTCCTGGCATTTCCTCATAGGACCAGGCAAACACGTCACAAAATTCTTGAAATAGGGCTTTATATGTTTTGACTTCAGTGTCCGTACAAGAAGCACCTATGTGAATGTTTTCAACATTCCCAGGTTTGACTGAAATGTCGATAGGAACTGTTCGAGAAATATTGGCTAAATTTTGTTCAGAATCAGGATGTTTCAATGGATTTTGCGGTTCTTTGACATATTCAACAGTAAAAATAGAGGAAAAATCATTTTCAAAATGATCAATCTCAGGTAAAAATGAAGATCGATGATGAAGATCTTCCCATGGTAATGCATCAACAGACAACAGTTCCCGAATTTGCTTATCGGTGTGAACGGTTCCAGAAAAAGTTGTTGAATATGAGGTTGAGATTGAAAGTGATTCTCCATGGATCTCATTCACTAGATCAAGATTGGTTGAACTTGAGTCGGAAAACGACTGTATGGTCTGATAAGCAACTTCAAAGGGACTCAAAGGCATGGCATCACCTAAAGAGTCCACCTCGGAATCGAATGGAACAATCCAAGGATCATCAAGAATAATGGATTCTGACGAAATCATATGAATAGTCGCGAAAGGAGATGATACGTTGGGAGGAGGAAATGAAAAAGTTCTAAGTAAACCCAAATCTTTAACTAGTCCTACCCCAACATCCTTATAAGGGATAGCAGTTTTACCAACATGTTGAATACTCTCAGTAGAGGATGGGTTGGACGAAAAGTAAATTAACTGATCTATTGTAATGATTTTTCCATTATGTGGAAACTTAATAAGATGAAAGACCGATGAAACAAAAACAGTCATGGCGTAAGACCATCTACGACCCAAAAGAAGGTTGTAATCTAGAGGGGCATCAACCACCTCTACATCTAGATTAACATTTTTTCCTTCAACCCCTATAGGTAAGTCCTGCAAAATGCCATAAGGATGAAACCCTCGGCCATCAAAGGCCTTTAGAGTCATCGGGGATTGATTAATTGTAGGGGAACCAAGGGTTTTCCAACACTGTATCGACATAATACATGTTGAAGCTCCCTCATCAATCACAGTCCTAAAACAAGGTTTGTTTTTGACTAACACTGGAATCTGGAAAGCCATTTGATGAGGTAAACGAGGTGTACTATTTTCTAAATCGAAGACTATGAGGTTTGAGTCCTAAAGATCAACAGCTCCTATAGCCGACAATAGCATTTTATGTTGTGCTGGACAAGATTGTAGCACTTCCAAAGCCGACATTGCTGAAGGGGAAATAGCTAAATATTCAACAATGTTATAGTTCTGAGCAGCTCTTGCATGTGGATTGAAAGATGACTTTCGAAGTATACCCTTAGCGGGCGGTTTGATTACTAAGTCGGGATTAGGTTTCTCAATCTGTAGTGGATCGGAACCGGACGGAGCTGAGGTTGATGGATTGGAATTAGAAGATTCCGCTTCCTTACCACCAATAGGACTCTTACTTCCATAATCTTGTGATCGTGTCGCAATCCTTACATGTGACATCATCATTATGGGCTCTTCCGAGGCACTAGAGGAAGAACCTATCATCTTACTGTCTTGACTCGGAAAAGGATCCTTCAAAACAGCGGGTGTTTGCGAACCTTTGACTATTTTTGCATCCTTGGCACGATGTGGACAATCTCTTGTAAAATGCTCCTCATTGCAGATGAGACAAGGATAGCGAGGTTTACGTTTCTTGTCAGTAGATTCAGGTTTATCGGATTTCTCCTTCGAGTTTTGCTTATTCTTCTTCTTGCCTTTCTTCTTACCGTTAGATTTTGATTTGGTCGTAGATGATTCTACGACATGGACATCGACAGAAATTTTAGTTGAAGACTCTCCCTTTGGGGAATCTGGTAAAGTTATAATAGGAGAAGAATTATTGGAGGATTTCTTCTTACTCTTGGCATTAACAGTACCAATCATACCGTCCACGGCATGAGACCCTGAGGGAGGTGCAGTTATTTGATTTTGTTTTGGAAGGTCGGGATTTTCTCGTGTAAAGTACCTGACTACGTATAAAATAAGTCAAGGTATTGAGCTTGAGCAACTACTTGCTCTTCGGTAACTACTCCTGCCTTGGCTACATCTTCAGTTATTTTAGGTAATAACGATTTTACAAACCATTCTGCCAAAATTTGGTTCGAGATAAAAGCTTTCACTAAACAACGTCAATGTCGCCATTCATGAATATGGTCTGAAATATATGTGGACCTCGACTATTTTAATGAAGTTAATAATTCTGTTCCATTGTCATATTAGACTGGCAGCTAAAAATGAGTAAGGAAGGAAGTGGCTAACTGACTAAAATTGTAAAAAGAGCCTCGTGGCAACTCAATGTACCACTTGGCTGCAAGGCCAATCAAAGTGCATGGAATTTGATGCACACCAGAGATGGTGAGTCATCACATGATTAGACAGATCTTCTCCTGACTTCCCCTCAAACTTTGGTATATCACTGGGAAAATTTTTCGGCATTGGCAGCCAAAACAGAAGATAATTAATGGGATCGTTTGTAAGGCACAACAAGTCAGGTAAATCCAAAATTGCTATAAATGGTAACTGACAGTTCGGATCCCGAAAACCTAGGGTCATAAGACCAGCTCCAAGAGGAGGATATCCAGGATAACTTGGTATCGGATTTGCATTTGGGATATTATATCCTCTTGGAAAACCAGGATTAACCAAACCATATTGGGGTTGTTGAGGTTGTTAATAAGTATATCCAGGGTATGGTTGATACTGATAAGCCGGGTTCTGCACAGCAGGACCGAATTGGTAATACCCCTGGTATGGTTGATAAGTAAATTCGGGTTGACTTGTGACAACCGTACTAGGCCTAGGTTGTCCTACAGGCATCAAAACTGGAGTCTGGATTGTAGGTCCGGATTGAGGTAAAGAGGCCTGAGGAGTTGATACAGGAGCAGTAGAAACTGGAGCTGTTGATACTCTAGAAATAGGTGGGGTGGATTGAACAGAGGCCGCAGTAGTTGCAGCAGACATTTGGGGTGGAGTTCGAGGTGAACTAGGCCCAGACTGATGAGCTACCCCAGGTGTAGAAGTTTGAGTAGTAGGCTGGACAAGTTGCTGGGGTGAACCAGAAATCAAAGACTGTCCAGATTGAGATGACAACTGCACACTGGGTTGCAGAGTCTGTTGATCCCACACCACGTTCATTCCGGGGTATGGACCCATAACAGGTTGAGCATATTGAGGACCAAAACCAGGTTGAGTGTAAGGTTGATAATTATATGGTACATTTCCTGGTCCTTGAACAAATGATTGACCTGAAGGTGGTTGGAAACCTTGAGGTTGGTCTTGACCTTTGTTATCCGGGAATAATGTCCACTCGGATTCAGCTATTCCCACTAAGATGGGTGGCTATTTTAGAAACAAACAATCAAAGTCTACTATTGATTCCTTTTATGAAAATAGATGAGAGGAGAACCAAGAGGGCCAACCTGAGTCTTGCGCTCGATTTCCTCTCCTTCTTGCTAGAGTTTTCCTGCTTCTTCTGTATCTGGCCTAGCTTCAAAAGGACCTGTGGAATCACAACAACATACTACTATGCAAGAAACAAGGATCTAAATTCATAAATAATGGAGGATTAGATGTGCATTAACCATATACATGCATATATAAACAAGTACACAAGAATATGGAAGGAAAAAACAATAACTTTATTCAGATGAAAAGTAGCAAGAAGATTACAACCACGTGCTCTGACCCAGCATCATCCTCCAGCTAAGAAGCTTTTCTTCACCTCAAGCAAAGCTAGATCACCCAACACTGTGAATTTACACCAGAATACCAACAACACTTCTCTATAAGATACAAAATTCCAGCCTCTAGATCTCTGTGATGAGGGATCCATATATAGATGATTACGTGAGTCATATTTTGGGATCTTTATTAGTGTCTTCTCTCTGATAGTTCCTGCTTCCACTTGGAGAATGATGATCTCTTACTCAGCCTTGGTCGAAAATGGAGAGGAAAGTGTCAGAGGGGAAGCTTCTGGAAGATTCCATGATCTTCCACCTCGCATTTTTGTCCCTGCCAATTTGTCCATTCCCAACCATCACACCCTACAGAGGAGAAAATCAGTATGCATGCACCCGTACATTGGGAAGGGTGATATGCATCCACCCTCTGCATTGAGCTTTCAATAGGTCCAGTTTGACCATTTATGAGCAGTTTTCAGTGGAGAACTTCTGGGAGATGATGTAATCAGTTGACCTTGTTCCTTTAGGAAGTGAAGCAACACTTTTAGGGACTTAAGAGCCCTCAGTTTATGGACATTTGTGATTGGGTTTAAAGTGCCCAAAAATGTCTATAACAGTTGTCCCCTAAAGCATGAGGTCGTTAATATTTTTTGATGTTGGGTGAAATGCTTTACTATGAAGATCCAAAGTTTTTCTGAGCTGAGAGGTGACCTGTAATAAGATACAATACAATACATTATTTTGGAAACCTTTTTCATGATCTAGCTGAGGCGGGCATTCCCATGCTCAGCTTTATAAATTCATTTTCATGTACACAGGATAGACAATCATCTGTGTGACAGACTGATGATATGGACACATCATCCTTTGATTTGATGATCATCTGTTCGATAATGATGTAGACTAGATGTTTTTATATTCCTGAATATGTCGCAGCCCAGATGGATGAAACTAGATCCGGGGTCTTCAAAACTCGTTCGATCTTCACTCGGAGTACAAGTCGATCCATGTGAAAAATGTTCTGAAGTCGAACATGGAAAGACATCGCCTGATTACCAGCCAATGATGTAAGTTGTTAACAGGCGTGAGAGGAATCACCAATAATTACAATGACCCTTAAGGTACTATAGTATAATTCACGTGGTGTGAAAAGGGACTTGGCATCGAACACCACGTAAAATCTCTCGGTCGAAGGCCATTGATGTAAACCTGTCCCCAAAAGGGAGAAACTTGCCATTGAGGCATGTAAGCTTCAAAGTACTGAAAGGTTTGTTCCTAAGTCAACTTCTTGGATAATGAGCTGATGTTGACAAGAAGCGACCCGTCGCAGGAGGGCCTTAATGAATCCCACACCAACGACATGGAATGAAGCAAATGATTTTGGAGGTGAAAAAAAACTGACGATACAGGGTTCAGGGTGGCGGTCATGAAGGAATGAAGCATGAATGTATTGCAGTGGGTGAGACACAGATGAATTGTCTGAATAACTTCTCTTGAACATATCGGCGACACTGACGATGGATTGGTAGCGTTAACCCCAAAGATGGATGGCGTGATGGACCAATGGTGAAGACCAGTGAACGAAACAACCCAACCCGGCATGGATGCGGAAGGAAAGTGTCATGTTCAAGAGCGACTTGCTACCAATAAAGTTTCTTCTTTTTTTCTTCCCAATTTTCCCCAGTCATTGCTGACCAGTACCTCTTTATTTTTGTCAAGCTTGAGGAGGATAACATATGCTTGTTCTATAATCCACCCTTCGGGCGAACCTGTCTCTATATTTTAGCGAGCCTAGCGATAGTGAAACTCGTTCTCGTCCATTCGTATGAGTTTGTCACTATTCGGTTTTAATGAGTTTAACAACAAAGATAACTCAGTCTCTTTCAATTTTAGAGAGTCTGAAAGAAACGGAAAGAAGACTCCAAAGATTATTTTTTGTTGTATAATCCCTTAAGTCTGAAAAAGCATAAAATAATATGAAAGGGATGAATTTTTGATAGTTTTAATGAGCCGAACAAGACAAGCGCTTGATCGTTTTGTGTAATAATCCCTCAGGTCCAAAAAGATTAAGATCTAGAGGAGGGATAGCACTTCCGATGCCTTTAACGAGCCAGAGAGGCCAATCACTCGACAATATTTTCATATTTTATGATTCAGGTGAAAAGAGCTTAAAGAAGACTCGTTTTCGAGGAACGAGTGATAGTTTTGGGTAGCAGCTAATTCTAGGTAAGATTTGGAATTTTCCAATCATGCCAGTGTCACAAGGATGGCTAGCAGAATCACTCTTCGCAGATGTTCCTCGAAGGGGTAAACAATCATATGGGGGTGAATGATCGGCTAAAAACAGAGTGGAGGTGATAGCGAGAACACGACCAAGGCTCAAAAGCTAGCGATAAGGCATTCACAATGGTTATTTACCGGTGCATTTTTTAATGAGCTTAAACGCTGGGGGAAACACTTGCTCATGACTTATGTTTATTCTTTAACGAGCTTGAACTATGCGCTAAAACTGCTCGTGGAGAGTTTATTTTTTAATGAGCTTGAACTCTACGACAACATTGCTCTCCATGATGGTCATTGATTTTTTGATTTACCCTTAACATTTCGTTCTTTCAAAGATTGTACTACCTGTTCATTTGCTTCATCAAACCGGTTAGAAATGAAAACATATGCATGGTAAATGAGTTAAAACACTAATATTTTACTTGAATTTCGTGTATAGTAAATTAAAAGTCACTTTTACCTCTCATTTTACCATTTCATTTGAATTTGGTTTGTTGGAGCTCTGGAGGTGCTTTCCACCCCTGATTTTCACTAGCAGATTCCAAGAGATTCTGTGGATGATTCTCGATGCCGTTCGGACCAGGTAAGAGCTAAAATTGTGCTCTTTAATTACATGCCTTTCATTTTGGATTTTGAGCTTATTTCCTTGTCCCGCTGAGCCCCTGGGGTTTGAAGAATTCGCCCTAGGATCATCGCACCCTTCTTTAGTCGAAAGGTGCGATGCATACTGATGTCTCCACTGACTAGTCAGTATGCATCACTCCTAGTACACTTGCTGGGGTGTGATGGGCGCAGGGAGGAAAATTTTTGCATAGTTTCCTCATGAAATTTTTGCCTGTTTTCACCAAATGAAGATCCTGACTCTTCCCTTGTTTGTTTTTCAGAGATTCATCAGAGAAAAATGGTTGTTACATGGTGAGAACGTGAGCATGAAGAAGAGGACGTTGTTGCTTTACGTGATCCGGGCACAGTAGCTGCATTACGGAACCGTGGCCTGCTGAAGTTTTTCCATATCTCTAGCATGAGGCAACAAATCAGTTTGTTGCAGTATTTCATCAATGCCTAGGATCCTATCAACCAGGTATTCCAGATTAGGGGCAAATCGATCCCCTTGACAGTGGTGGACATCTATTTTCTGACCGGTTTATCGAGGCATGGTTGCCCTCTCTCATTATCAGGCTCCGCCCGTGGGGGTGAGTCTGTGAGGGAATACATTCACCGGCATTGCAGAGAGGGATCTCAACCAAGTGCGGACGTCAAGATCAACATCCCAGACATCACTGACCAGCCCTTGCAGACCATCTTGTTTACTTTTGCTAGACTGGCTGGTAGTTCTGCTCTTCATATAGCCAACAGATCTTATATGCAGTATGCTTTGGAATGCCTTGAACCGAAGGTGTTCAATTGGTGTGATGCAGTACTTTCTGTGATGAAGGAACAATGACCAAGGTGAAGAGCGGCAGATCCAAGAACTTTGGTTATGGTTCTATTTTGACTGCTTTCGCCTTGGAGAGAATCCCACTGATGCAGCCACAGTATATTTCACTTGGCCTACCTCCACCGACCGAACCACGGATGCCGAGATGGGTCGATCTCATGTCGCGGCACACTGGTTAGCCCCAAATTTCTTTTTCTGAGACCTTCTTTGAGTGGTTTGACCGTCAGGAGATGGTTTATGCCAATTTCCCATATGCTGGTATGGACTTCCGAGGTGATCCGGATTTGGTGTTGCCAGTTCGGGAGCAGTGGGGTGCCATGGGTAATTTTCTTTTGACCATATCTCTGTTCATTGTTGTTTATAATGTTCTTATATTCTTATGATCAAGACTAATCAAAACTCATGTGCTCATGCAGATGTTGTCCCAGTTCGACCAACACTACGTCGTAGAGACCCAGCGGTCGCTCCAGCAGGAGAAGCTGTTGGGAGGGCTATCCTTCACGACCTTGATGTGGCCGAGACTCTTTTGGCACTACAGGACCAGATTGAGGGTCTTACCCTTGGTATCCCAGACGTGAGGACCAATGAGCTGCCTTTGCAGTTGCAGTGACATACCACTAGAGTGCCGAGTCGATGGACTAGGTTCTTATGCATGATTGCATAGGTAGTGACTTGTTATCACCAGCATCATTAGACTAGGGTGCCCCCTAGCATTTTGAGTTTTGGGTCATTTGACCAATTTTTTCTTGGTTATAGAACATTATGTATAGACTATAAACAGTTATGGAATATATTTTTGATTTTCGGAGCTTTATTTCGGTTCAGTTACATAATCCTACTGCATATACTGATGCGATGCTTCTTTTATAAATGTCACAAATGTCTATCTAACACATAATTTGCCAATGAGTTTGTTAATGTGTTTAAACTTCTAGAAGTATGTTGATATTGGATGAAATCAAACTATCTTTCCAAAATTTTGACCCTTAGGAACATGCGATAGATAGCTGGATTTCATACAACATAGATGCCGGTGAGTTGTAGAATGACGAGCTGTGAGTCTAGCCTGAAGACAAGTCGGCATATACCTAACTCGCCGCTGGGATTGAAAATGGCCCATGCCGCAGAAGACAGATTCTGCGAACTACGACTTGCTCCATCGGCATATCCAACGAATGATTCTAGTAGGTTCGACATCTGCAACGAATGCAAAAAGTGGATTACTTAACCAAATTAAATGTTCTTGGCGAAAACAAAAATGTAACAAAAGCATGAGGATTACTATGCAAAATCAAGCACAGTAACGCTTGTGGTACAACTTGTTGCGAGGTTGCGCCATTGGAATCCCATCATAGTCCATCAACTCATAGGCTCCTTTTGCTAATACTCGTTTAACAATATAGGGACCCATCCATAACGATTTGAATTTCCCTGCTCCCAATTTATCAGATTCCTGGTCATAACGTAAAACTAGGTCACCCTCTGAGAAGGCGTGAGGTTTGACATTCTTGTCGAACTGTGCTTTGACTCGCTTCTTATGAGCCTCATTAGCCAAAGCTGCATCACGACGGGTTTCATCCAAATGGATTAGTTCCAAGAAACGAGCCTCTTCTTCTGAGGTTCCGGGGAGAAGGTCAACTGCGAGTTTGAGGGACGAGATTTCACATTGAACCGGTAAGATTGCTTCCAGACTGTACACCAATTGAAAAGGTGTGAATCCGGTTGCATTTCTTATCGATGTCCGGTATGCCCACAAGGCCGAGTACAGGATTAGGTGCCAATCCCGTTTGTGGAATTCGATCATCCTTTGCAGCATGCGCTTTAGGACTTTGTTGATTGCTTCAAACTGTCCGTTAGCTTGCGGATAGTACGGAGTAGAGCTGTCGTGGGATAGTCCTAATTTGGCAGCCAACTGAACCATCATGTGATTGCGAAAATGCGATCCATGATTTGTGACTATGGCCTGTGGAACACCGAATCTGGAGACTACGTGATTGAAAAAGAAAAGGGCAGCTATTTTGCCGCTATTGTTTAATGTAGGCATCGCCTTGGCCTATTTGGTAAAATAGTCCACCGCGACTATTATGTACCCATGCCCCCTGGTCGAGGTGGGGTTACATGTCATGAAATCTATGCCCCATTTGGTGAATCACCCAACAACTACTATTGGTTGCAGCGGTGCGGGTTGTCTTCTGGTTTTGCTATCGAAAATTTGGCAAGAATGACAATTTCTAACTGTGGTTATGCAATCGTTGAACATTGTTGGCCAGAGGTATCCTGATCGTAAATTTTTTTGTGCCGTAGCATAACCAGATTGATGCCCCCCACATGCGCCTGAATGGTAGTCATTCAGGACTTTTTTGGCCTCCTCAAGGGTGAGGCACCTCCGCAGAACTGTATCGATGCCACGACAGTAAAGAGTATCACTGACGATCATGTAGTCTTTTGCTTGGTATCGAATACGTCGTTGTTCAGAGCGTGAGGTATTAGACCTGTATGTTTGTATCTGGAGATAAACAATTATATCTCTGTACCACAAATCGCTTGAAGATATCAGAAACAAATTTTCATCCACGATTGCTTCTTCAGATATTGCATTGTTGGAAGACGATGGGAGGTCGCATAGTAACTCTGTGAATACCAGGGCTTTCTTTGATTTGGATTTCTTGAATTCCAAATCAAACTCTTGTAGAATTGCTATCCATTTTGAATATTTTCCCCCCAGCAACTGCCGCGACAATATATAAGTCATGGGGTTGCAATATGATAAAATGGTAGTTTTCCTGAAGAGGACGTAGTGTTGAAATCTCTGTATCGCTTGAACAACTGCGAGGGCGAGATTTTCAACGTAGGAGTATTTTATTTCCGTATCATTTAAGTTTCGGCTTAAATAATATATAGGATGTTCAATTCCATTGTCTTCTTGAACTAAAACCATTGCTATGGTCATATCTGCTGCAGCCAGATACAGGTTGAAGTCTTTTTGATAATCAGGAGCATACATTAATGACACTTGTATTAGAGATTTCTTCAAAGCATCAAAGGAGGCTTGCGCGACCTGGTCCCAAACGAAGGGTACATCCTTTTTCAAAAGGCGAGTATAACCTTTAGCTAGTTCAGCGTAATTTGGAATGAACCTCCTGAGGAAATTTGCTTTCCCTTGGAGTTTTTGAATTTGAAGCAGGCTTGAGGGTGGAGGCAAATCGATGATTGCCTAAACCTTGCAAGGGTTGAGACGAATCCCATCCTTTGAGACAACGAAGCCAAGTAAACAACCAGAACTGACACAAAACACACATTTGTGCGGATTGAGCCTTATCTTGTAGTGTTGGCAACGTAGAAATATTGCTCTCAAATGGCGCGGATGATCAGTCCACTTTCGCGAATGAGTTGGGAGATCATCAAGATAAGGTTGAACGATGTTTTTGATGTCATGGGAAGCATAGTTCATTGCTCTCTGAAAAGTTGTCCCTGCGTCCTTCAAACCAAAGGGTAGCTTGCAATATGCGAATGTGCCCCACAGACAAATGAATGCAGTCTTGGACTAGTCATGTGGGCTAATATTTATTTGTTTATACCTGGAAAATCCATCCATAAATGAAAATATTTCACATCTGGCACATTCATCAATTATCTGGTCGATAAATGGTGTAGGGTAGTTGTCCTTCGAACAAGCTTGAATTACATCCCTGTAATCGACGCACTCTAATTGTTCCTTGTTTTTTCATCACAAGAACAATATTCGATACCCAATAGATTAGAGGAACGGGGTAAATGAAACCAGCATGGAGGAGTTTTTCAACTTTCGTCTTGATGGCAACAACTTTCTTGGGGTGCACCTGTCTTAGCCGCTGTCGTACCGGTTTTACATCTGGATACATCTTAATCTCGTGTTCAACTATGCTCGAGTCGATACTTGGAATTTCATCATATGACCAAGCAAAGACATCTCTAAACTCGCGAAAGAGAGTGCTATATATTTCCAGTTCGGAAGAAGAACAATATTTTCCAACATGAATGTTCTCTACAACATCTGTTTTGGTCGAGATATTTATGGAAATAGTCTCTTCGATATTGGATAGGTTTCTATCGGAATCCACCGTGTTTACAGTATTCGTTAGAAAGTCAAATACTGAAGGATGGTGTAGGTCGCCGGAATTATCTTCTTTCCAAGTCGGAAGATGTGAACGATGGTGGTAATCTTCCCATGGTGCCCCATCAATCATCATCAATTGAATGATTCCTTCGTCTGTAGAGTGTACTTGCGACCAAGGATCTGAAGGGGTGCCATATTCCTTAGACCTATCTATCCAAACGCTTGACGAGCATTGATGCTGGTTTGCCTCCCATGCTGAGAACATTGATTGCTATAATATTTCCAGCGGGGTTAGAGGCAAAACCTATGAATGATTGATTTAAACATCATTTTCTGACATCTTTTGAATGGAAGATATCATATTGCAGGTTCCTACATTAGCCACTTCTGCCAAATTGGTAGGAGGCGGTAGGGTAAAATTTCCCATTAACGTAGGGTCTTTCAGTAGGCCTACTCTGATATTATGAAGCATGCTAGGGCTTCCATGGATCATGGGAATGCTTCCCGTAACTTGTGAACTGTTGGGGAGAAAAGTTTGTTGGTCGATGATTGTAATTCCTCCTTGGCAAGGAAATTCAATTTTCCTGAAGTAGGTCGACACAACAGCTTCCATGGCATATATCCAGGGTCTTCTGAGTAGGATGTTGTAATCAAGATTCCCGTCGATGACTTCAACATCAATTTCTACTATTTTTCCCCCCAGTTCGACTTGCAAGTTACTTAGTATGCCATACGGGGTGTATGTTTGTCCATCAAATGCTTTTAATGTTGTTGATGATCGTGACAAAGACGGAAACCCTAGAGTTTTCCAGCAACTCATCAACATGATACATGTTGATGCCCCCTCATCAATAATTGTTCTATGAACAATTTTGTTGAGGGCTTTCACTTGAATGAGGAAAGCTAGTTGAGCTGGTAACTGAGGGTCGTATCCTTTATGATTAAAAGATATAAGATTGGAATCCATTGGGTCAATCCAACCTATTGCTGATAATAAAGCCTGCTTTTGGGGGGGCAATTCTGCAGTGCCTCAAGAGTCGACATCGCGGATGGTGATTGAGCTAAATCCTCCACTATATTATAGTGCTGTGCTGCTCGGGCACGAGGATTAAACGTCAATTTGTGTACTACTCCCTTTGGTGGTTTTATTGTTAATTCAGGAATAATGGGTGACACAACTTTTGTTGAAGTCGTTGTCGAACTACTAGGTTGATATTTATCCTTGTTGTTCAACATCTGTGGATTCCCATAATCTTTATTCCTTGTCATTATTAGAGCGTCATTCAGTTGCTTCGAGACTGACAACATTAGCACTTGGGATGGGGAAGCATTTTCACTAGCAACCAGATTTGTTCCTGGGTTTGGAAATGGATCCGTTAGTACAACCAAGGTTTTTGAACTTTTGAAAGGTTTTCTAATTTCTTCTTTATATGGACACTCCTTGGTCCAGTGATCCTCATCACATATATGACATGAAGTTTTTAGTTTCAAATTACCAGAAGGGTTTGCAGAAGATTTTCTAGGAGATGAGTCTCCTTGGTTTTTCTTCTTCCCTTGCTTTTTCTTCTTGCCTCCTGGTTGCTTGGTTTCTTTGCCTTTGTCTGTTGACACAGCATTTACTTCCAAGGCTAGAAATTTCTCATTTGCATCTTGACTCGAAAACGTGCGGGCCTTTTTCGATGTGTCCTTTGTGGTTTTAGTGTTTGTCATACCTATCACACCATCGCCGGCATGAGAGTCTTTGTTTGATTTAGGAGGCGGAGGAACGGAGAATTCTGGTCTAAGAGCGTAAGGGATTTTATCATAGAGTGTGCTAGACTGAGTATAGATCAAGTCTAGATATTGTGCACGAGCAATAACTTGCTCTTCAGTGACGACTCCCCCCTTTGCCACATCTTCTATAATAGCGGGTAATA
>APFE030756931.1:0-28119 GCA_000404065.3 Pinus taeda
GGGTCGAGCTCATCATCCTAGGAGCTATTTCAACCAACTCTAAACAAAGCACTACAATCTAGGCAGTCAAAACAACTTACCTCTATAAGCTAGGAAACCAATTCATTCATTAAATTTTCACCTTTTAGTGAATGAATCTTCTAGAATAAGTAACTAAGTGTCAAAATGACATCATGTTTCATTAATTACATCAAGAGGATTGAAAAATCACATCACAAGTCAAAACTGGTCAAACTGGCTTCATTTCCTGAGCTGAAGATGAAAATTGTGCCAAAAAACCCTGTGTGCCGCGCGCCTGAGCCCTATGCACTGTGCGCCTTTCAACCTATTTTTGGGGCACTTCTCGGCATCCAAATCAAGATCATGATAGCTGGCTGGAAAGCCCTAGATGTCTACTATCCATCCCAAGTGGAATTTTGCAATGTGGAGCTCATTTGCCCCCTCAAAATGTCATTCTCCCGGAAGTACTTCCTGCTGGTGCAAAAGGTGGTATAAAGGTGATTTTCATGGTGTTTTTGAGCCTTTTGGTCACCCAGAACTTAATGAAATGATTTGGAAATAGCTGAGAATGTGTAATTCATCATGAAAAACCCAAAAATGTAGAGTTTTCCTCCAGCAAGTGTCCCAATCTTAAGCGCGCATGTCGACGTGCTACGCGTTGAGCCAAAAAACTTGTTTTTAGGACAAAATTTTCAAAATGACAAAAATTTCTCCGAATTTCCTCAAATTCAGAGTGAAGACCCTTTATTATGTATTGTGCCCTGCCAACGAAGCCTCGGCCAAAATTTGGAGTGGATCGGGCTTTTTCTGCCGTTTTAGTGCCTTGCTCAATCGCCTCTTTAGGATCTTCATTTTTGCTTTGCAAACATGCATACGAACCTAATAGTGAGTTTTCATATGACGAAGCATGTCCTTGTCTTTGTTTTCCTTCACCAACAATTTCTCCAAATGAGTGTTCACCCGGATGAGCATAGACTCTCGATCAATCGGTGTCAAATCACCGGGTCTCTTTTGGGCGAATTCTCGATCTTCCCGGATTTGTCGCAGCTCATAAAGTGTATGTTCATCTTCTAGCTATTTGTTGCACTGCTCCAAGTAGTTAATCACCCACTTAGCCATATGCAATTTCTTTTACAGCGATTCGTTCTCAGGCTTTGCTCTCGGATGATCTCCTTTAGCTCCGAGCTAGGAGAGCTAGCATCAACATCAATGATATACGTGTCCTGACCTCCTGAAGGACCCTCATCATACATGGGCCTCTTGCCCCTATCCTGGATCTATACCTGTGCTGAAGAAGAAGGCGAGACCCCTTCCACATGATGTGGAGATAATACTCGCTGTGTTGATGAAGTCAACAAGACCCCTTCCACCCCGGGTGGAGATAGTACTCGTCGTGTAGATGCAAATAAGGCCCTGTGGCCTCGCTGGTATGTCACATATGGAGGAGCACTTATATGCTCAGTTTCAGGAATGTCTGGTTGGTGCGAAGGCACTCCCTCATAAGGAACTATCTCAGGAGGTGGCTGTAACGCTGAGAAGTAGTCACAGGAGATGCAATCCTCCCAAGTAATGCCCTGCTATGCCAACTGATGCATCACTATGATTTTGATCAACGCGTAATGATATATGCTCTTATGCTGATGTGCTGGGTTCTTCCTTTGTACCAAAGTCACCATCCTCTCTATGTTGTAACACATGAAATACGGAATGTTCATCATACGTACCCTCGTGAAATGCATCAACAAACAAACATGGTACGTATAGATATGCGAGAATCTGCCCTCACAACTGAAATATCGAATGATGAGTTTCATCAATGGTGCAAACTCATCTCTTAGGAATCTGAAAGGAAAAACTGTGCTCAAGTGTCTCATATACCCGGGTTTGATATATGGCTCATAGTAGAATCTGTCTAACTGCTGGCGTTTGCTCCATTACTCCCCTAAATTTGGTATCCCGGTGGCCTGAGCAATAGTCTCTGGTGACAAGGTGAAATCCACCTCGGCAAGGTTTACATGACCATCATGTAAATGTAGAACAAATAAACGGAATAGTTCTCGATGATGTTGAGTTTGTGAGATCATCTCACAGAATTGGAAACATGATTGACGACGAAAAAAATCCATTGCAAGTGGGCAAGCTTGCAATTGAGCCAAAGAAGTAGGCTCCTCCTTGACATGCTGACCACTTTTGCCACCTTTGTGATACCTCCGTGGCACATTTGGCACATTTACCTCCAGTGTAGAATCACTGTCATACTCCTGCTCATAGACTGACTCAGTCTCTGACATGACTATGAAAACAAGATAGCTGGAATATATATGCTGATGTATAAACTGTGTGTACAATTGACTGTAAACTGTTCTTTGCTCTAAAATGTTGTAACCAAGGGGACACAAATGCACAAGGGAATATTTGGAAAGGGAAAACTTTAGGGAATGAGGGAATTTGGAAAATAAAAACAAGGGAATTAGGGAAGGAAAGGGAAATGAAAATCTTGTATTTTAGGGTTTTGGGATGTTAGGTAGGGATAATGTGTTTTGTAATAGAGGTGAGGGACTATGATTTGAGGGATTATAGTGTAGGATTAATGAGGGAATTAATGGGGAAAAATAATGGTGAATTTGGGAATGGGAAACAAGGGGAAATGTGAAAAAAATCACAACCTTGGTTACACTCTGTTATTGAACCCTACAACAATTTTTTGCATTCAAACCCTACATCACTTTTCATTGACAAAGGAGGGCTTTCCACCTGGATTTCTAAGGCAAACATATCATGAATCCATTACATTAACCATTCAAAAGCCAAACACAAGTGATGGATATGAGCCTACCTGCAAATTTGTGTGGAGAGGAGGCGATTTGATGCTTTTCCAAACAAATTTCGGGCTGAATACCCAGTGCGCCGCACGCCTCACCCAACGCGCTGTGCACCTCTGATGCATCGCGCGCGTGTATTTTTACACTATGGCTTTGTGCCCAGTGTGCCGCGCGCCCCTGATGCGCCGCGCGCCTAGTCCAGTGTGTCGCGCGCCCCTGAAACTGCTCCAACTTCCTCTCAAATTCACAAATTCTCTTTGAAATGATGTTCTTCACTCTTGGCATGCAAAATGAGTTGAAAATGTCATGAAATATCTTTATAAAGACTCCCTTTTCTTTTTTTCTTGGTCCATAACCCATTTTGTAATGTTTTGTCGTTGACACTTTTTCAGGATTAATAAACTTCTAACCTTTTTGGTTTCCTCTTTAAGTTTGGTTGAAATAATGATTTTCTTTGACAATTTTTTGCAGGGATAGGTGTGATATGATCTGGAAAAGGAGACCAAGGCTGCGCTTGGACAATTCAAGAACTGAAATTTTTGAAATTTTTTTACAAAAATGAGATGACGACTTATCTTCAAAACAGAGTTTTGAAGAGAAGTCCTAATTTATCTGTATAATGATAAAAATTATTGAGGTAACCATATATCGAGGACATCCCTCTGGACTGCTGGTCTTCTTAGACTTTGCAAAACAAAATTGACTCAACCCTAGACCTAATGACCGAGAACTATTGTCATGACCTAAAGCTTTGAAATAGGACTGTAAACAATCTTTTAAGACTTGTTTTTATGAATAGACCTGAACCAATAGTGCCAAGCACGAGGGGAATGAGTGACACAAAACATTCCGTCAGATTTATGGCATGCCTAACGAAATGCAACTGATTGAAACTGATGGGAAACCTAAACATGAAATGCAAAAAAGGGCTTTGATCTCTTACGGGGGGATAACTAGGCCGACTCTAACATTGGCTCCAATGGGGATGGTAGCTCCTTGGAGATGCCAAGAACCGCAGATCTCTATAAGAGCTAGACAGTGCCTTCATCCATTGGGCGATGGAGTCATTATTCCAACACAAAATTTTGACAATTGGACTAAAAAAACAAAAACCACTTTGACCAAAACAGACTCGAAACTAAAAAGACTGATACAACTAAATTGACAAACTTAAACCAACTAACCTCCATTTTCAGAATTATAGCCTTCACTGCGCGCCCTAGACTGAAGATGAGAAGTTAGTATACATGTGCAATAAAACAAAAGTAAAATGATATGTACAATGATGATGAAATGAGAAGAAAATACTCAGAAGTAGTATCTCTTTAATAGCCGACCATTAATCGACCCTCCAGGACATTCATTTCCATTCATTTCTTTGAGAAGGAAAGCTTTTTGGCCACGATATGCTGCAATCTTGTAAGGACCCTTCCATAAATTTTCAAATTTTCCGTGCTTTCCTTTGTCTTCATGTCGAGCATACCACTTCAAAACTACCTCATCTAGCTGAAATGTGTCCGCTTTTGCCTTCCGGTCATAAATCTTTTTGATGCACTCCTGCAACTTGCAAGTGTTTTGAAATACCTCCTCCCGTGTTTGTTGTAAATGGATCATCTGATTAATCCTTCTTTGCATAGGATCTTCCTCACTACCGGCTTCCTGAAGCAATTTGACTACCAAGACAGCAAGTGAAGTAGGAAAAACTGTGTCTGTCCCGTACACCAACTCGAAAGGGGACATGCCAATATACTTTTTCTGACTCACCCTATCAGCCCATAGTGCATTTACTAACTTCTTGTGCCATCCCTTTTTATTGATTTCCAACAATTTCTTAATGATATTAACCAAAGATTTATTGGATGACTCCGCCAATCCATTTCCATGAGGATGGTATGTGGTTGAATGTCCCAAGCTAATATTATACTTATAACAAAACTCGACCATTCTTTTTGACATGAATGTTGCTGCATTATCTGTGATTAACTTACTTGGACATCCAAACGTGACAAAATATTGGTTTCAAGAAAAGAGATAATTACCGCATCCGTGGCTTGTCGGGTAGGAATCGCTTCAATCCATTTCGTGAAGTAGTCTGTGGCTGTAAATATCCATCTATGTTGTCTTGATGATGCCGGATGAATTTCCCTGATGAAATCCAATCCCCACTATTGAAAAGGTGCACTAATTTCAATTGGTTTGAGAGGCAAAGGCTGTAGTTTCTACTTCCCTTCAAAAATTTGGCATTCGTGACAATTTTTAACAACTTTATATACATCTGAAAACAATGAAGGCCAATAATAACCTGCTCTTAGAATCTTGTTCGTTGTGGTTTTCCAAAACGGATGGCCTCCATAGTCACCTCTATGAAAGTCTTTCACAACTCTTTTGGCTTCCTCCTCTACCAAACAATTCAATAACATTCCACCAGGGTCTTTCCAAAACAATGTTGCATCTAGTATGCAGAATTTTACAGCTTTCAATTTCAATGTTCTACTCTTATTTCTAGGCATTCCGGGAGGTGAAGACAAATTCTGAAGTACATATAAAATGTCAGCATACCAAGGAGAGGAAAGAAACATCTCAGATACCTGAACTGATGAATTCTCCTCATCTTCATCGGACATGGCAAAAATCAAATTTATATCTAGAACTTGCAAATTCATTTCAGCCATTAACTTGGCAAGTCCTTGTCCTTTGATTAGTTTGGTTGGTTTAATCTCCACGTCATACTCTAACAACACAGCAATCCACTTACCCCGCCTACCTTCTGGATCTGCCTGTACCAAAATATCTTTAAATGCTGCATTAGGAACATACGCTAGAATGTGGGAATGCAATATATACACACGGAAATCTTTTAAGGAATTTACAAGCGCAAGTGCTTGCTTCTCAATAATGTTATATTTCAATGCTTCGTCTCTTATAATCCGACTGAAAAAAGTAATTGGATTTTCAACTCCTTCCCTTTTCTGCATTAATACAGCTGCCAAAGTGTGCTCAGAAGCAAATGAGAACAAAATAAAATCCTGCGTGTAGTCTAGGCTGATTAAAATAGGAGCTGAAGAAAGAGCTAACTTCACCAAATTGAATGATTTCACTGCCTCTTCGGTCCACTTTACCTGACTATCCCTTTTCAGCATGCTCGTGATTTCTCTAAGATGCTCCGCTAGATTTGGAATGAAGCAATACAGAAAATTCAGTTTACCATTAAAGGACTGTATTTCTTTCTTGTTCCGGGGTTGTTCAATTTGCTGAATGGCTTCAACACGTGCAGGGTCAACACGGATGCCATATTTATATATGATGTGGCCAAGAATCTTGCCCTCATCCATGGCAAAAAGACTCTTTTTCGGATTCAACGAAATGCCACATTTTCTGCACTTTTGGAAGACAATTTTCAAATGATACAAATGTTCTTCATCAGAATTTGAAAACACAGTTAAATCATCAAGATAAACAACTAAAAATACATCTTTCTCATTGGTGAAAGCCATGTCCATTGCACGCTGAAAGGTGGCACCTGCATTCTTCAAACCAAAAGGCATTTTTGCATAATGAAATGTTCCCCACGGAGTGGTAAATGTTGTCTTGTCATGATCATCTTCATGCACTAGAATTTGATTATATCCTGAATAGCCATCGAGTAGTGACATCCTTGATGCTCCAACTACTCGCTGCAATATGTGGTCCATTTTTGGCAGCGGATCATTGTCTTTTAATGAAACCTTATTCAAATTTCTGAAGTCAATACATAAATGGATCTCACCTGTTTTCTTTCTCACGGGCACCAAGTTTGATATCCAATCTGAAAATCGGATAGGCACAATGATTCCTGACTTACACAATATGTTTACCTCTTTTTCAATTGATGGTAGCAAATTTGGATTGATTCTCCTCAACTTTTGACGAAAAGGCTTCTGATTGGACTTAATGGGAATAGTATGCTGAATGATATTTGTGTCATATGTTTTTAAATCTGAGTAATCCCATGCAAAACATCAAAAAATAAAGACAACAATTTCACATATTCTGCCTTTACCTTTGGTGATAATGACTTGGATAATTTTACCATCTTGGGATTCTCAGCTAGCCCAATATTTACTTCTTCAACACCCTTTTCAATTGGCCTCAATGTTGGTTTACGAGCTACATCATCTTGGTCGAAGAGTTCTTCCAAAGGAATCAATCCCTTAGGAATGACATTATCTTTAAGTTGCAGTACTTCCATTTGATTTACTTGTATATCATCACTACCATCATCATGTTCTGTATCTATGGAAGTATCTTTGAAATTACCCTTATTCTGCAGAAACTGATTAATCTCTTCTTCATCCTAAAAGTCTTGCCAACATCGCTAATTGTCTGGAACGGTGGGACGGTGTTTCACATGAATCTCAAACTTGTTGCTGGAATTCATCAGAATTTTTAAGTTGCTTGCTGCCTTAGCAAGTCCATCAGCAACACTATTTTGTATGTGAGGCACACATGTCAAGGTATGATCAGAAAATAACTTCAAAATATCTAAGACTGCATTTCGATAAGCTCTAATGCGAGGATGCTTGGCTTGAAACTCACCTTTAACCTGCTTTGTCACCAACTCTGAATCACCATAGACTGCAATCTTTTTCACTTTCAGATTTCTAAGAATCTTAAGGCCAGCAATTAGAGCTTCATATTCTTCTTCATTATTAGAAAAATCAAATGCTAGCTTGTAGGAACACACTCTCACTTTGCTTGGAACCTTATCCGTAGCGGAAAATGGACTGCGAATCCAAACACCAATTCCAGCTCCATCACTACCTACTGCACCATCAAAATCCATGGTCCAAAGACCATCTTCATCATCCTCTAAATGCTGAAATTGCACCGGCTCTGATTTTTCTGTTTGCTGCCCATTTTCTTTAGCTAATTGCTCCAGGATAGTTTTCTTTTCTCTTCTTTCTTTTTGCATAACTTCTCTAAAATTCTCAGTGATTTCTGGTATATCTTCTGCCTAAACTAACTGACTATCTAGATCATTAAAACTATCAACAAGCAACACAAACGACTCTAAATCTGTATGTACATAATTTACAGGATGATTGATTGGCTTCTCTTTGCTGGTTATGATGTATTTCATATTTTGCTCTCGATATAACTTTATCATTTGACCAAAGACTGGAATTGTTGCATAAGAGAAATCTAACTGTAGTTTACCTTTCAATTTTTCTCCCCAAGATCTCGAAAGGAGCATTCCAAATCGCGGAGGAATGTCTGCCACAACCACATCCATAAAAAAATTCTTCGCTGGAATTTTGTCTAAGCTAACAACCAAATCTTTGATGAGCTTGATACATCTCACACGGCTGGAATCAAATGAATACAAATCATGATATCTCCTTGTAATGTCTAGTCCCAACTTTTCCATAATCGCCTTTGGCATCAAATTGTGCGAAGCACCCGAATCGAACATAGCATTGTGCAAAACATATTCATGCAATCTCAAACAGATATAAAAGGGAGGAACATCACTATCAGGGGACTCACCATCCAATGCTGGCCCAAATATCAATTCTGGCTTATCATCTTCAATGTTTACCGTGTCAAACATTGGATCAAAATTTAGAATTTTAGAGACTTGACCACAGTAGCTGCTGTTCTTCATGATTTGTGTCAAAGGAATGGATATTTTTAATTTGGAAATTTCATTTTCCAAACTAAATGCTAAAACTTTTTCGACTTCTTTGACCGGAACTTCTTTCTTATCCTTGATTATACTTGCCTGATTTGTCCTTTCTGCTGATGATATCTTGCTAGTTGCGGGATCAATTGTCTCTTTTCCTTTCTTCTGTGGTATGGGTGAATCTGTCTTTGGTGCTGTAGCTTCTTTTATTTTCTGAATTGGATTGATGGGCACATCTCAGTTTCTCAATGAGTACTGCTTCTGTTGAGTGGACAAGGCATTCAAATATCCTCTTTGGTAATCATCCAAATCTGCATCATTTGCTAAGATAAAATCTTCATCTTGTTGGGCGCCTGAAATTTCTCCATATTCTTCATCTTCAGTGATGTAAATGGGCAGATCATCAGGAGTAAAGAAGTGATTTTGGTCCCCTACTACATTAGCATCGTCATCTGAATCTTGACTCACAAAATTCTACAAAATAGGAGTCTTAATCTGCTGTTGGGCTGCCGGCTCTTGTGCTCTTTGTTCATGCTGCTTAATTCTGAATTGTGGCTGTTGCTGGCCACGATAATTAGGATTACGAATCTGTGTTTCTGATTTGTCAAGGTTCATTCTTTTGAACATTTTTTCCATCTCATGAAGCCAAGGCGGTTCTGATGTAGACTCTTCCTTTATAGCACTCTTTTCTTTACTTTCAACCGTGCTCTCTTATCATTCAGATTTGCCTCAACACTAACAGCAATCTTTTGCATATCTTCTAAGGTAGGCAGATCTCTGTCTCGTAGTGAATAAGCCATTTCCGGATCAAAACCATCAGGGAATTTAAGAAGAGCTGACTTTTTAGATGGGCTTAAGTCATTTGGAATTCATTATACACTGCATTAAATCTGATAAAATAATCCTGAACGGACTCACCAGAATTACGCTTGATGTTGGTATACTCTGAAGTGATTTGCAATAGATCTTTCTTCATTTCCCACTGATCTAGAAACAAGGTATGAAGTTCTTGTAGTGTATTAATACTCCTTGCTTGTAAAGCTCTGAACCATTTATGAACTTCTCCTCCAAAAGTCTGGGCAAACAACCTCATTGAAACATTTTCCGCATCAATTTCATGCAGGTCCAAAAAGTCCGTCATTCAGACAATATGTTGCTGAGCTGATATACTTTGTGGTGTGCCATTGAATATAGGAATCTTTCTCTAATAATCAGCAGGCATAGGATCCAAATTTGCTGGCAAAGCAAGGGGTGCAAATCTGGCAGCCATGATTCTTGGTGGATTTACAGTCGGCCTTGGAGATGTTGGGGGAGTAGGTGCAGCTGAGGTGTGAGGTGTATGAGGAGGTGTGTGCGGAGGAGATGCAGTTTTATGCGTCGAAACAATAGATGAAGGTGAATTGATTGCAAACTTCTGATAAGAACTAATGGGCTGCACAGGGATGGTAGGAATGAAAGGCGGTTCAGTAGGATGTCTAGAGGTAGATGCCGTAATAGATGATCCAATGGTAGCAGATGCAGATTCTAGAAAATCAATGATATTTGTAACCTCAATTGTTCTTTGGAGCTGTCTTAAAATGAAATTCTCAATAGACTTGTTAGACTTTTCAATTTGAAGGGTGAAAACGAAATCAAGATCTAGAACTATAGAATCAAGAGCATTTTAAAACTTAGTTTTGAACAATGAGAGTTCCAACTTCTCATCAAAAGCAAGTTCTTCAAGATATTCAAAAATTGCAGGACATGAATGAGATTTAACCATGGGAGTCGCTGAGCTTTCTTGACGGAGGATCTTTCAAAGTTTGGATTCTTGTAGACAGGGAGCGGGTTAGGATCTGGATTAGCTCTTGTATGTCTTTTTGAAGCCAATGTGTTTTTCAAAAGATCAAAAGAATAGAAATAATTCAGCCAATTGACTTCTACACTCAATCATCCAAAGATCTAGAACGAACAAGTTTACTGGGGTAATTTGCAAATCAAGTGTTCACAAGCTAACCGGAGATCAACTGAAGCAGCATTTATCTACTTCCGCTTATGCATAGCAAAAGCATTTCGAAAGCTACCTAGTGTGACTTCAGACTTCGTCTAAGACTCATGAAACAAACACATCAGCAAGTAAACCATTGAGATTTCTTCCCCAGTATGGTCACCACTATGTTAGCACTCAAATCTACCTTAGGCTGTTGGGCCGTCAATATGCCATTATTATTATCACTTTTGAACACTTATCCCACCCATTTCCACTAATCTTCATCATGTCATTTATTATAATTTATTATATAACTCCATTTTATGATGATTTATGCTCTTATATTATTTATTCTCCTTTATTTCTAATAAATTGATGATTATGAATTATTTTATCAATGATAGTTCTAATAAGTTGGTTATAACATTATTTACCATTTTTAGCCTCCAAGGTAACTTCCAGATTGAAGATTTGACCATTAAATTTGCTAACTTAGAAATTCGCTGGAATAAGGTGTGACAGTTTTTTGGTTGAGATTCTGAGCAAATGAAGATGAATCTGGAAAATATGGAACATGGGTTTTGTCCAGAACGGGCCCAATTAACTTTTATGGAGAACGGTTTCCCCAAATTCGGCTTGTACAGAGAGAAACGCAGGGTTCTTTGAGCATGATTTTCTCAGATTTGTTGTTGCGGTCGTCCTCCAAATCTCAGCTGCAAACCCAAATTCGCCTTGCTCTTGTTGGAAGATAAATGGAATATATTTTCTTGTTGGTCAATTGGTTAGAATCAATCCAATTTTGTAAAAGAAATCATGTTGTAATTATCTATGTTGTAACTGCTCTCTGATCTTTCTCTATTTAAATGAAAACAAAGATTAGAGAGGGATGGCTTCAAGATGACTTCAGGATGACTTTGGGGATTCGAATGATGGAATTGAGGATTTATAATTAGAGGTTTAGAATCAAGAATTCATGATAGGATAGGAGGAAGAAAGGATTGTTTTATGCTGTAAGTCTCAAAGCTTCAACCGTTGTAATGATCTCACAATTTGCTGATTAATACATGATTTGGGAGTTGCTGTTCACTCTTTTCCTTCTGAAGCAGCCCAGCAGCGTCCGCTGGCGGCTAAGGGCCCAGCCTCTGGTGGTACGTTGCTGCTGTTGTGTATCATATATTTACACTTGCTTTTGTATCATTATAACTTGATTTCTGCGTGGTTTTCTTATCTTTATTACTCGGTAATCTGATATACCTTTCATATGCTATGCTATGCTCTGTTACGATTAATGCATTTATGATTTTTCTCAGGAAATCTGTGTAATGACTCTGTATTGTATAATTGAATCTTTTCAGAGTTGATCGCATGCTTTTAGTCGCAACCATTTATTTCTGTTACAGAGCGTCTGTATTGAGTATTACTGTCGTTTGATTCATTTGCAATCCTGATTATTGGAATCCGAAAGTAATTATATTCTATTTGGAGACATAGTTGTATTATCCTTAATTGTCAGATTACTATATTAATGCGAGGTGTGCATATATGGTCGATTACTGTCGTTCCATAATTCATCAATGAGGTAGATGCCGTAATAGATGATCCAATGGTAGCAGATGCAGATTCTAGAAAATCAATGATATTCGTAACCTCAATTGTTCTTTGGAGCTGTCTTAAAATGAAATTCTCAATAGACTTGTTAGAATTTTCAATTTGAAGGGTGACAGCGAAATCAAGATCTGGAACTATAGAATCAAGAGCATTTTCAGACTTAGTTTTGAACAATGAGAGTTCAAACTTCTCATCAAAAGCAAGTTCTTCAAGATATTCAAAAATTGCAGGACATGAATGAGATTTAACCACGGGAGTCGCCGAGCTTTCTTGATGGAGGATCTTTCGAATCAAGTTTGGATTCTCATAGACAGGGGGCGGGTTAGGATCTGGATTAGCTCTTGTATGTCTTTTTGAAGCCAATGTGTTTTTCAAAAGATAAAAAGAATAGAAATAATTCAGCCAATCGACTTTTACACTCAATCATCCAAAGATATAGAACGAACAAGTTTACTGGGGTAATTTGCAAATCAAGTGTTCACAAGCTAATCGGAGATCCACTGAAGCAGCATTTATCTACTTCCGCTTATGCATAGCAAAAGCGTTTCGAAAGCTACCTGGTGTGACTTCAGAATTCGTCTAAGACTCATGAAACAAACACATCAGCAAGTAAACCATTGAGATTTCTTCCCCAGTATGGTCACCACTATGTTAGCACTCAAATCTACCTTAGGCTAAAATAAAGTAAAACTCAAGGCTACATCAAACCACGCTCAGCCTCGTAGCTAGCCCTACGAGGACAGGAGAGGGCTCTCTCCGAGTCAATCTCGGAAAAAGATAGTCAATGAGGCCGAGATGACTAAATTGATAACTAATTTTAGGCTAGGTATGAAGTACAAGGAGTTTGAAATTGATTTTTTGAAGTTTTGTTGAATTCAAGGGAAAGCCAATTTTGGGTGCGGGGATGAGTCACAGTTTTTGCAGAGGTCTACTTGGGGCAAGATAGGCGATTGTTTTGATGCCTTTAAAGATAATGAATGGATATATCTGACTGGTGAGAAGTTAGGGAGAGCAAGAAACTTTCAAGGATTCTCCATAAACAGATGAAAACATGGAAAATCAAACAAACTTAAAGGCAGAGCATAGCGAATTATGGATTCTACCTTAACACTTCATTTGTTCAATTGAAGAAGATAAGAGAAGGAAAGTGATACACATAAACAACTTACAAATACTGAAAGAAGCACACCATCCACACATAAAGCCACATGAATCCCAAATAGTGCTGCAAAACCCTGGTCTTTCCTTTGCCAAAAATGCGGATAAAATATGTACAATAGAGTGTCAAGCTATTCCCAAGAGTCCAACCTTGAAAATGACTAAGAAAATACATAATATAGGCAATCCAACCCATTCCCTTGCCTCTAGGGGTCAAGCTCATCATCCTAGGAGCTGTTTCAACCAACTCTAAACAAAGCACTACAATTTAGGCAGTCAAAACAACTTGCCTCTATAAGCTAAGAAACCAATTCATTCATTAAATTTTCACCTTTTAGTGAATGAATCTTCTAGAATAAGTAACTAAGTGTCAAAATGACATCATGTTTCATTAATTACATCAAGAGGAGTGAAAAATCAAATCACAAGTCAAAACTGGTCAAACTGGCTTCATTTCCTGAGCTGAAGATGAAAATTGTGCCACAAAACCCTGTGCGTCGCGCCCCTGAGCCCTATGCACCGCGTGCCTTTCAACCTGTTTTTGGGGCACTTCCTGGCATCCAAATCAAGATCATGATATTGGGTTGGAAAGCCCTGGATGTCTGCTATCTAGCCCATGTGGAATTTTGCAATTTGGAGCTCATTTTCCCTCTCAAAATGTCATTCTCCCGGAATTACTTCCTGCTAGTGCAAAAGGTGGCAGAAAGGTGATTTTCATGGTGTTTTTGAGCCTTTTGGTCACCCAAAACTTAATTAAATGCTTTGGCAATAGCTGAGCATGTATAATTCATCATGACAAACCCAAAAATGTAGAGTTTTCCTCCAGCAAGTGTCCCAATCTTAAGCCCGCGTGTCGACGCGCTACGCGTTGAGCCAAAAAACTTGTTTTTAGGAAAAAAATTTCAAAATGACAAAAATTTCTCCGAATTTCCTCAAATTCAGAGTGAAGACCCTCTATTATGTATTGTGCCCTTCCAATGAAGCCTCGGCCAAAATTTGGAGTGGATCGGGCTTTTTCCGCTGTTTTAGTGCCTTGCTCAATCGCCTCTTTAGGATCTTCATTTTTGCTTTGCAAACATGCATACGAGCCCAATAGTGAGTTTTCATATGACGAAGCATGTCCTTGTCTCTGTTTTCCTTTGCCAACAATTTCTCCAAATGAGTGTTCACCTAGATGAGCATAGACTCTCGATCAATCAGTGTCAAATCACCGAGTCTCTTTCGGGCCAATTCTCGATCTTCCCGGATTTGCCGCAGCTCATAAAGTGTATGTTCATCTTCTAGCTGTTTGTTGTGCTGCTCCAAGTAGTTAACCACCCACTTAGCCATCTGCAATTTCTTTTGCAGCGAGTCGTTCTTATCCCTTTTCTCTCTAATGATATCCTTTAGCTCCGAGCTAGGAGAGCTAGCATCAACATAATTGATATCCGTGTCCTGACCTCCTGATGAACCCTCATCATACATGGGCCTCTTGCCCCTATCCTGGATCTGTACTTGTGCTGAAGAAGAAGGCGAGACCCCTTCCACATGATGTGGAGATAATACTCGTTGTGCTGATGAAGTCAACGAGACCCCTTCCACCCCGGGTGGAGATAGTACTCGTCGTGTAGATGCAAATAATGCCCTGTGGCCTCGCTGGTATGTCACATATGGAGGAGCACTTATATGCTCAGTCTCAGGAATGTCTGGATGGTGTGAAGGCACTCCCTCATCATGAACTATCTCGGGAGGCAACTGTAACACTGAGAAGTAGTCACGGGAGATGAAATCCTCCCAAGTAATGCCCTGCTGTGCCAATTGATGCATCACTATGATTTTGATCAACGCGTAATGAATATGCTCTTATGCTGATGTGCTAGGCTCTTCCTTTGTACCAAATTCACCATCCTCTCTATGTTGTGACACATGAAATACAAAATGTTCATCATACGTACCCTCATGAAATGCATCAACAAACGAACATGGTACGCATAGAGACGCGAGAATCTGCCCTCGCAACTGAAATATCGAATGATGAGTTTCATCAATGGTGCAAACTCATCTCTAAGGAATCTGAAAGGAAAAGTTGTGCTCAAGTTTCTCATATACCCGGGTTTGATATATGGCTCATAGTAGAATCTGTCTAACTACTGGTGTTTGATCCATTCCTCCCCTAAATTTGGTATCCCGGTGGCCTGAGCAATAGTCTCTGGTGACAAGGTGAAATCCACTTCGGCAAGGTTTACATGACCATCATGTAAATGTAGAACAAATAAACGGACTAGTTCCCGATGATGCTGAGTTTGTGAGATCATCTCACAATATTTGAAGTATGATTGACGCCGAAAACAATCCATTGCAAGTGGGAAAGCTTGCAATTGAGCCAAAGAAATAGGCTCCTCCCTGACATGTTGACCACTTTTGCCACCTTTGTGATACCTCCGTGGTACATTTGGCACATTTACCTCTGATGTAGAATCACTGTCATACTCCTGCTCATAGACTGACTCAGTCTCTGACATGACTTTGAAAACAAGATAGCTGGAATATATATGTTGATGTATAAACTGTGTGTACAATTGGCTGTAAACTGTTCTTTTCTCTAAAATGTTGTGACCAAGGGGACACAGATGCACAAGGGAATATTAGGAAAGGGAAAACATTAGGGAATGAGGGAATTTGGAAAATAAAAGCAAGGGAATTAGGGAAGGAAAGGGAAATGAAAATCTTGTATTTTAGGGTTTTGGGATGTTAGGTAGGGATAATGTGTTTTGTAATACAGGTGAGGGACTAGGATTTGAGGGATTATAGTGTAGGATTAATGAGGGAATTAATGGGGAAAAATAATGGTGAATTTGGGAATGGGAAAAAAATCACAACCTTGGTTACGCTCTGTTTTTGAACCCTACAACAATTTTTTGCATTCAAACCCTACAACACTTTTCATTGACAAAGGAGGGCTTTCCACTTGGATTTCTAGGGAAAACATATCATGAATCGATTACATTAACCATTCAAAAGCCAAATACAAGTGATGGATATGAGCCTACCTGCAAATTTGTGCGGAGAGGAGGCGATTTGATGCTTTTCCAAACAAATTTCGGGCTGAATACCCAGTGCGCCGCGTGCCTCATCCAATGCACCGCGTGCCTCTGATGCGTCGTGCACATGTATTTTTACACTGTGGCTTTGTGCCCACTGTGCTGCGCGCCCCTGATGCACCGCGTTCCTAGTCCAGTTCGTCGCGCGCCCCTGAAACTACTCCAACTTCCTCTCAAATTCACAAATTCACTTTGAAATGATGTTCTTCACTCTTCACATGCAAAATGAGTTGAAAATGTCATGAAATATCTTTATAAAGACTCCCTTTTGATTTTTGCTTGGTCCATAGCCCATTTTGTAATGTTTTGTCGTTGACACTTTTTCAGGATTAATAGACTTCTGACCTTTTTGGTTTCCTCCTTAAATTTGGTTGAAATAATGATTTTCTTTGACAATTTTTTGTAGGGATAGTTGTGATATGATCTAGCAAAGGACACCAAGGCTGCACTTGGACAATTCAAGAACTGAAATTTTTGAAATTTTTTTACAAAATGAGATGACGACTTATCTTCAAAATAGAGTTTTGAAGAGAGGTCCTAATTTATCTGTATAATGATAAAAATTATTGAGGTAACCATCTATCGAGGACATCCCTCTGGCCTGCTGGTCTTCTTAGACTTTGCAAAACAAAATTGACTCAACCCTAGACCTAATGACCAAGAACTATTGTCATGACCTAAAACTTTGAAACAGGACTGTAAACGATCTTTCAAGACTTGTTTTTATGAACAGACCTGAACCAGTAGTGCCAAGCACGAGGGGAATGAGTGACACAAACCATTCCGTCAGAGTTATGGCATGCCTAACAAAATGCAACTGATTGAAACTGATGGGAAACCTAAACATGAAATGCAAAAAAGAGCTTTGATCTCTGACGGAGGGATAACTAGACCGACTCTAACAGGTCCTTAGCTCAGAAGGAATGTTTTTATATTTTTCGTTTGGTTGCAGTATAATATCTTGCAGTTTTGATTCATTTGTTTTTCTACTTGCTTTATTGACCAACCTGTCCCAAATTCATTCTCCATTTCATGGATGATTGGCTTCTGAAGGTGCGTGGTTATCTTCGAGAATGGAAGATGTAGATTCTCTTTGAAGCATTGAAGGCATGATTCCTTCAACCTATGATTGAACACTTTCTCGACATCTGTCATTATGATATTCCAAGATACAACATCATATTCTACCTTGGTTTTGTATGTACCAATGCAAGATGTATAACATGTACTAGTTGTGGTGTTGAGAAATATAGGGCAGCTAGATTAGGTGATTTCTCTTTCTTTGATAACTTCTTGTGATATAATTTTACTTAACTTAATTAACTTCTTATTTCACTTAGTTATTATTGTGATGTAATTTTACTTAACTTAATTAACTTCTTATTTCACTTAGTTGTTATTAGTGTTTTTTATCATCAAACAACTACCAAACTGATTTGGTTGATCAATTTTATGCTCAAAACTCAAAGTTTTTGGAATGGCTCAAAACTAGAATGGATGTGTAGATCTCTTCATTCTAAATCCGGTGTAATTTGTTTGGTGAAAAACGGACGTCGTATGCTCCCAGAAATGTGATATGTTCATTTGTGGAAACAACTAAAATTTCAAAAGGCGGTTTGTAGGGTTGCCCAGTCAGCAATCCATTCAGTTGATTAGGCTTGATGACATGGCATGTTGAATGGACTCCATCAGTCAATGGTGGATTGACACATGGAAGTTGACTCTGCGCATGGTTGGTGCAATTTGATTAGCTATGAGTTGGTCATTTTTCATTGGTTATGAGGTGGCCCAACCAGACGTTGCCACATGGCCCAACCAGTCATTGCCACATGGCATCCTATTAGCCACTGAAATTTTTTTAAGCTGCATTGCACCTCCCAGGAGTCGAAATCGTGACCTCCCAAAAAAACCAACTGCATTACCACTGCACCACTATGTTTCTTGTTAAAATGTTGTGCGAAACTATATTTAAGTTTTGGTACCACGCCATTTGGGGGTTGTTATAGACATTTTTGGGCACTGCAACCCCAATCATAAATGTCCATAAACCAAAGGCTCCTAAGTCCCTAAAAGTGTTGCTTCACTCCCTAAAGGAACAAGGTCAGCTGATTACATCATCTCCCAGAAGTTCTCCACAAAAAACTGCGCAAAACTAGTCAAAAATGGACCATACAGAATGCTCAGTGCAGAGGGTGCGATGCATATCACCTACTCAGTGTAAAGGGTGCGATGCATACTGGAAAGCCCTTTTGTAGGGTGCGATGGGCGAGAATGGACAAATGGCAAAGATAGTTTGCAAGGTGGAGGATCATAGAATCTTCCAGAAACCTCTCCTCTGACACTTGCCTCTCTGAATTCGCCCAGGGATGAGTAAGAGATCATCAATCTCCAAGTGGAATCAAGAACTATTAGAAAGAGGACACTAATCAAAAACCCAGAAGCTGACTCACCCCCCTACAATCATCTATATATGGATCCCTCATCACAGAGATCCAGAGGCTGGAATCTTGTATCTTGTAAGGAAGTGTTGTTGGTTTCCTGGTGCAACATCATACTGTTGGGTGATCTAAGCTTTACATGAGGTGAAGAAGGGCTTTCTTGCTGGAGGATGATGCTGGGTCAGAACAATTGGTTGTAATCCTCTTTTCTATTCTTGATATTAATAAAGCTATTCACGTTTTCTTCCACATTCTTGTATGTTTGATGATATATGCATTTGTGTGGCCAATACATATCTGGTCCTGTATTTCTTATGTTTGTAGATCTTTGTTCTTTAATATTATTATGCTGCTTTGATTCCATAGGTGCTCTTTGAAGCTGGGTAGACGAAGAAGAAGCAGCAAAAATCTATCAGAAAGGAGAGGAACCGAGCAAGGAACCAAGTGCAAGACTGAGGTTAGTGTCCTTTGTTCCCCTCTTATCTACTTCTCATAAAGGAAAGTGAAAGTAGTTTTAATTTGTTTGTTTCTAAGATAGCTACCAGTCTTAGTGGGATTAGCAGCTCCAAGTGGAAACTATTCCCAATAACAAAATGGTGACTCCACTGAGGAGCGAATAGATTGTTTGCTAGTCTATATTTGTTTGTTTTATAAACTTATAGACAGAGCCTGAAGTTAAGCCAGCTAGCCTTCGAACTAAATTTGCTATGCAAGTGCAAAGTAGATCAATGTTGCTTCAGTCTATCTTTGGTTTTGTTTATAAATTGAACAATCGATCTGTGAGCACTCTAATTGCCCTAGTGGTGGCTCTAGTAACCTCATTAGATCAACCCCTATGATTTATATTTACTGAACATCACCTGCTCGGCCTTAATCCCTGAACTGAACTACAAATTGTGACCAAATACCCAGTAAAAGTCTCGCATTGTTACCATCGCACCCTCTCTTCAAGGAAGTCTATATGCATCACACCTCCCGTGTGCAGTAGGTGAGATGCATACTAGATTCCTTGTGTAACAGGTGCGATGGTCAGAGAAGGTTAATTTTTCCTTTAGACTTTGGTTTTTCTTCACTCTCTTTAGCTCTATTTAGGAGTTTTGTTGTCTGTGGTCAGTATACCTCTGTGGAAACCCCCTTCCTTTCCATCATTCCACCTCCATTGTGCAAAGAAATGCAAATGTTTTTATGTATTGTGCGCCATTTCAGTTCTCTTTTACAAAGAAGTAGCGTAATCAAACTGTTGTTTCTTGATCTGAAAGTGTTGCAAGTGTTGTTTTCAATCATAGAAGAGAATCCCATTGTTCTTGATAGTTGATTATACTGTTACTCTTGTATGTGATTTGAATTAGTAGTTTTTCAAGTGTCGAAAACAATTTTCAATTCAAAATTGCAAAGTGTCATCGTTATCTTCACTTCGTTTTGAAAAGAAATTTGTTAGTATTGTCACTTTGGAAAGATAATTCATATTTTCACTTAGCATTCTTCTTGTCATTCACACATTAAGAAGGCTAAAAACAAATACATGCATGTGCATTTGCATTTAGACTGCTTATTGGTTTGATTTAGGACAGTGCATTTAGTGTGTGCTCTGTGATCTTTGTTGAAAGATCCTCAGTTCTCTTTCCTTCGTAGCTAGGATTTTCATTGCAAAAGAAGATTAAACGATTGTTTATCATCTTAGACTGCATTTTGGAATTGTATATATACATCACATGATGAACCTGAAAGGCAAATTTCTTAAACAAGATCAACTATAAAATAAATTTAATGAACCTAAAAATGCTTTGGAACTTAACGCACAACATCTAGAAGTCTAGGCTAGAGACGTATTACGACGTCGTTAAGCCTGGTAACTATCACTTTCATTGCTGGTTGGGTGATTCCTCCTCTTTGAGATGACAAGTGCTAGTACAGACTTGTGCTCCCATGTACCGTCGAGTATATATTGGGAGACCACAATAGGCTATATCCTTTATCCTTAGGAAGTCGTGTCTGCCGCCCTATTCGATCGCAAGCACTAACACAGCATTCGGAAGATTGACTGCCGTATCGTAAAAGTATTCTGCAATTTTGCAACTGGTTTGGTATCCCTCTGTCTAGATTTCCATAGTAGTCTCTTTCGTTCCTTTTCAGACTCCTTAAAAGAAAAGGTCCATCTGAGCACTTGTCACTTCAAGCTCATTAAAAATCGAAGGCGACTAGAGTCATCTTTTGTTTTTTCTCAACTCTTAAAATTGAAAAAACAAGTTGTGTCAAAGCGTCTAAATTTATTTTAATCGGAATAACATCACTGTTCCCTCATTGGTCTTTAGGTTGAGAAAAATGGAGTCTACCAACCAAGGATTTCCCCTTGGAGGAAGTCCTAGTCCTTTCTCCTCTTGGGGAGATGTTGGTGCACCCCATATGGCCACATTGTCACTTCCAAGGTTGACGATTGGCTTGCGCATATGGCTTTTCTCTACCTCTGTCATTCAGAATACCGTAATTCCTGAACAATCAAGTTAGCAACTAGATGATATAGAGTTACCCCCCAACCTTATACTTCATTCGTTTCTCCCCCTCCTCCTTCCTCTTCACTAAATGAATCTAGTAAAGCTAAAAATCAAGTAACTGAGAAGAAGAAGAAGTAGAAGGAGAAAAAGGAAAAGAAGAAGAAGGAGCAAAAAGCAAAAGGGGGCAACCATGCGTCGTCTAGCGAAAATCCACACACTACACTGTCTAAACCTAAATCTCCATGTGTCATTTGCAGAGGAGACCACTATCATCGAGATTGTCCTTGCATCCCTCGGATCTTAAGGGACTGGTCTCCTCGTTTGCACAGTCTGGTGTCATCAACCTCCGATTGTGTTAAAAGTACACCGTCAACTAGTGAAAGCGAAGTATCTGGACAGAAAAGGAATTGCAAATTTCCTTGTAAACTGTGTGAAGGCAATCACATCGTCCACCATTGTCCCTTCCTAGACGAGGCTAAAAGGGTTTTGGATGACTGTCTTGCTTCACCACTACGGCTCCCTCCTGGATATAAGAAACTCTTGCCGAGTCCATCACTGGTTGAAAATCCGACTGACACGTCATTGTGGTCAGTCGAAGAATCTATCATTGAAGATAAACTCTCTGAATCCATACCAGATGAAATTCAAAAGGTCGAGGTGGCAGTTGACCCAGTCTTGCCTTCAGAAGGTCCATCTTCAGATGATACAGTCACTGGAGAGAATGAGAATGACACCGTTCAAATTATTTTTGTAAACATAGACTCCGATGAACATGGGGGTAGTCTACCTGTTCCTTTACCGCAGGAAGGAAGTTCATCAGAGTCGTATCTGGCCGTCTATTTGGTCCCACCTCCAAGCAACCTAGTCGTTTCCTTCGATTGGAATCTACTAGGCAGACCCCGTTTACCAGCTAGTGTACCATTCCGAATAATTGTACAAGCTTACAGAATGGTCATGGCCAGTACCATCATGGATGAAGGGGCTTCTGTGAGTATCCTTTCCTCGACTGCTTGGAAAGCGCTTGGTTCGCCATCGCTTCTGCCTGAGATGAGAAATCAGACAGGCTTCGATAAAGGAACCAGTCAACCGTTAGGGATCCTTCCCAATGTGCCCATAACGTTGAGAAGGAAAACCGTTTACATGAACATGATGGTAGTCCAAGGACCCCTAAATTATAATCTACTCCTTGGGCATGACTATATTTATAGCATGGGAGCCATTTTCTCATCACTCTTTAGAGTAATGTGTTTTCCGCATGAAGGCAGAGTGGTCCAGCTCATAGACCAGCTTTCGTTCCTCGGCTCACACATAGCTAATAGTCAAACGCCA
This sequence comes from Pinus taeda, assembly GCA_000404065.3. Classification (NCBI taxonomy): domain Eukaryota; kingdom Viridiplantae; phylum Streptophyta; class Pinopsida; order Pinales; family Pinaceae; genus Pinus; species Pinus taeda. The sequence continues at coordinate 22,559 of APFE030756931.1, forward strand.
TCCCTAAGTGGTCTTTTCATGCAAGGAATGTCTCATCAATCTCCAGTCCGTCCACCTGAAGAGCGTGAGTAATTCGGGAGGAAATGACTGAAACCCAAGGGGCATTTACCTTGGCCTACTTCAAAAAGGAAACTCTAGGTATAGAGTAGGTTTCCGCGAAGGAAAATGACTGGTTCGACACCCGTCCTTACAGGAAAAGGGAGTTAGACCGGAATAAGATTCCCTCATCAAGGTTACGTGGTTGAAGCGAGAATCACCTTTGTCCAGACGGACTAAGCCAGGAAGTGTTTCTATCTGCTATGTGGATGGAAACTGTCTTGCCAAAACAAGAACTTCTAAATGGTAGCCAGGAAATTTTTCACTATACCCGGGGGCTAGCATACCTTTTTGCATGCAAGTGAAGAGCGACCATTTATTTTCGTATTATGTAGATTATCAAACCCTTAAACTCATAGGATTGGCCGTTTCCTAACTTGCATAAAGAAAGGATCCAAGGCAAAGCTTTGAAAGGTGCAAGCTCCATAAAAAATGGCATCTATAGATGAGATATCCTTATTATATGACTGGCATGAGCAGTTTTTCCGTGGAGTTCAAGCTCGTTAAAAATTAAACATAAGAAATGAGCAAATGTTTCCCCCAGAGTTTAAGCTCATTAAAAAATGACCTGTGAATGCATTATCATCAGCTTTTAAGCCTTGGTCGTGTTCTCATCATCACCTCCATCTTTTTTAGCCGATCATACGCCTCCATTTGATTGTTTTCCCTTTTGAGGAACAACTGCGATGAGTGATCTTGCTACCCATCCTTGTGACATTTCCGTGATTGGAAAATTCCAAACCTTACCTAGAATCATCTGCTACCCGAAATTATCACTCGTTCCTCAAAAAACGAGTCTCCTTTAAGCTCTTTTCACCTGACTCGTAAAATATGAAAAGATTGCCGAGCGATTGGCCTCTCCGGCTCGTTAAAGTCATCGGAAGTGATATCCCTCCTCTAAATTTTAATCTTTTTGGACCTGAGGGATTATTACACCAAAAGATTGAGCGCTTGTCTTGTTCAGCTCATTAAAACTACCGAAAATTCATCCCTTTCATATTATTTTACGCTTTTTCGGACTTAAGGGATTATATGACGAAAAAGAATCATTGGATTTTCCTTTCCATCCCTTTTTAGACTCTCTAAAAATGAAAAAGGACCAAGTTATCATTGTATTTAAACTCGTTAAAACCAATAGCGACAAACTTGTCCAAATGGACAAGAATGAGTTTCACTGTCGCTAGGCTCGTTAAAACATAGCGATGGGTTCACCCGAAGGGAAAATTATAGAACAAGCATATGTTATCCTCCTCAAGCTTGATAAAAATAAAGAGGTACTAGTAAACAATGACTGGGGAAAATTGGGAAGAAAACTTGAAGAAACTTTATTGGTAGTAAGTCGCTCTTGAACATGACACTTTCACTCTGTCCGAGTCGGGTTGGGTTATTCCATTCACCGATCATATCACCATTTGTCTGTCACACCATCCATCTTTTGGGGTTAACACTACCAATCCATTGTCAGTGTCACCGATATGTTCAAGAGAAGTCGCTCAGAGAATTCACCTGTATCTCATCCACTGCAATACATTCATGCTCCATTCTTTCATGACCGCCACCCTGAATCCTGTATCATCAGATCATTTTCACCTCCAAAATCATTTGCTCCGTTCCATGTCATAGATGTGGGATTCATTAAGGCCCTCCTATGATGGGTCACTTCTTGTCGACATCAGCTCATTATCCAAGAATTCGACCTAGGAACAACCCCTTTCAATACTTTGAAGCTTGCATGCCTCAATGGAAAGTTTCTCACTTTCGGCGACATGTTTACATCAATGGCCTTCGACCGAGAGATTTTGCGTGGTGTTCAACACCAAGTCCCTTTTTCAAACCACGTGAATTATACTGTAGTACCTTGAGGATCATTGTCATTATTGGTGATTCCTATCGCGCCTGTTAACAACTGACATCATTGGCTGGTAATTAGGCGATGTCTTTCCATGTTCGACTCCAGAACATATTTCACATAGATCGACTTGTACTTTGAGTGAAGATTGAACGAGTTTTGAAGACCTCGGATCTAGTTTCATCCATCCGGGCTGCGATATATTCATGAATATAAAGACATCATTGCCGAACAGATGATCATCCAAATCAAAGGATGATGACTCCGTCTGAATCATCAGTCTACTACACAGACGATTGTCTGTCCTATGTACATGAAAATGAATTTATAAAGCTAAGCATGGGAATGCCCGCCTCAGCTAGATCATGAAAAGTATTATGAAGATAATGTATTGTATTGTATCTTATTACAGGTCGCCTTCCAACTCGAAAAAACTTCGGATCCTCATGGTAAAGCTTTTCACCTGACATCAAAAGATTAACGACCTCATACTTTAGGGGGAAACTGTTATAGACATTTTTGGGCACTGCAACCCCAATCATAAATGTCCATAAACCAAAGGCTCCTAAGTTCCTAAAAGTGTTGCTTCACTCCCTAAAGGAACAAGGTCAGCTGATTACATCATCTCCCAGAAGTTCTCCACAAACAACTGCTCAAAACTAGTCAAAACTGGACCATACAAAATGCCCAGTGCAGAGGGAATGATGCATATCACCTACTCATTGTAAAGGGTGTGATGCATACTAGAAATCCCTTCTATAGGGTTTGATGGGTGAGAATGGACAAATGGCAGAGACAGTTTGCTAGGTGGAGGATCATAGAATCTTCCAGAAACCTCTCCTCTGACACTTGCCTCTCTGAATTCGCCCAGGGATGAGTAAGAGATCATCAATCTCCAAGTGGAATCAAGAACTATCAGAGAGAGGAAACTAATCAAAAACCCATAAGCTAACTGACCCCCCTACAATCATCTATATATGGATCCCTCATCACAGAGATCCAGAGGCTGGAATCTTGTATCTTGTAAGGAAGTGTTGTTGGTTGCCGGTGCAAAATCATAGTGTTGGGTGATCTAATCTTTACATGAGGTGAAGAAGGGCTTTCTTGTTGGAGGATGATTCTGGGTGAGAAAAGTTGGTTGTAATCCTCTTTGCTATTCTTGATATTAATAAAGCTATTCAAGTTTTCTTCCACATTCTTGTATGTTTGATGATATATGAATTTGTGTGGCCAATACATATCTGGTCTTGTATTGCTTATGTTTCTAGATCTCTATTCTTCGATAGTATTATGCTGATTTGATTCCATAGGTGCTCTTTGAAGCTGGGTAGACGAAGAAGAAGCAGCAAAAATCTATCAGAAAGGAGAGGAACCAAGCAAGGAACCAAGCGCAAGACTGAGGTTGGTGTCCTTTGTTCCGCTCTTATCTACTTATCATAAAGGAAAGCGAAAGTAGTTTTAACTTGTTTGTTTCTAAGATAGCTACTAGTCTTAGTGGGATTAGCAGCTCCAAGTGGACACTATTCCCGATAAAAGGGGTGGGTCAGGGCTAGCCCCAACCCTTGTCACCATGCCGACGAGAAATAAGGGGGTGGGTGGGGGGGTGCGGACTAGGAACCAGGGCTTAGCCCAGCCCCATATTCAATCCATAGGCGTTAATGGACAAATTAAGTATCCCAGAAAAGGCATCAACGGTTAGCCAAACTATCACTTCGTTAGTGATTATTGGGGCGGATTCATAGGACGATTTGCAAACAAGTCGAAATTGTAGAACGAATAGAAGTAAAAACTTTGGGAGATCATAAATCGTTTAGTTTTTTGCCTTTTTTGGAGCAAAAAGAGGCTAAGCATGGTTTTTTTACTGTTTTGAAGCCATTTGAGCATAATTAAAGAGGCCCAACCATTGGAAGCTGGACCAGGAGATGTAGCCCAGGAGGGGAGAACTCCTTCATCATTGTGTTTGTTGTTATGGTATTTTTTATCTTCAATATTTGCTGCAGAATTGATTTTAAAATCACGTTATATGTTAAGTAATTTGACATAATTGTTTAAAGACTCCATAAAATTTTAACATGTAAATTGACAAAACCCTCAAGCATTTCACTTGCAAATTGTTAATAAATATTCAATTTTCACATACAAATCACAAATAATGAAGATCAATACGACAAGGAGTGTTACACTAAAATTTGTCACCATGACTATCTGCAGTTAGTATGGCTCCATCAACAGTCATACTATCCTCCTTGTCAAGCCTTATACCTCTGCTCTCCATGTCAAACTTCAAGAAAAAGAGAAAGTCATTAAAAAACATGTTTATCTCTGGGTACGCAGGTTCTCTCTACCTTGCCTGCGTGTACGCATCCCAAGTTCACAATACCTGCGTACCTGTACGCTCTGTATGTAAAAGGGTGGGTGCGTACTCCTGTAAAGGTCAAAAGGCGCGAGTTTCATCTTAAAAAAGTTACTTGTGGTCATTTCTAGAGCATTCTAGAAGATTGTTTGACGTGTATTGAGCGCCTCCAGATGGTTCATGCATTCCTATGAAAGAGGAACTTATCCCATCAAGAGAGGAGCTACCCCATCCAAAAGAGGGAGTATCCCATTGATGTTGGACCTGAATAACTTCCTCTATAACACTATAAATTCAGGCATTGGGCCAGAGGAGGGGAGGTTGAAAGCTGAACATTCCAAAGGGTAGATGCTGGTGGAATTAGGACTTCCTTGTAGAAGCTTGTGAGGAGAGATTCCTATCCTTTCTTGTTTCATTTGGAAGTGGGTGAGCTTATTAAAGTAAAGGAAAACTCTTGCTGGACCCTAGGAGGAACTTGCACAACACCAAGGCTCAGGTTGTAATGGTTTATTTTGTTTCCTATTAATACAAATAAGTCCATTCTTCTCAATAATTTGTTATTAATGAGTTGTTTCATATACAACACATATTTCATTATATTTGGAATTAAATAGTGGATCTAGAATTTTGAAATAGGTAAAAAACTCAATTCTATTGATGTCCATGTAATAAAATTCTTCCAAATTTAATGAAATATGTGTTATACTCCTTGGTATATATGTCGAATATGTTTTATTTTATGAGATATTTAGGTGCTATGTAATTGTTTGATTGTTAGTGAATGCAGGTTTTGAAGTGAAGGAGGAGCTCATCTGGATCGACGAGGCTAGACTACTACAACAGCGTTGGACTACAGGTAGGATCTAAAACACTTGGTTTCTCATGTGATAAATGCATGTTTAGAGAAGGATTGCTCTTAATTGTATTGTTTGTCACTAGAAAGTCCTAGGCTTCTAGGGAGGTTGGTTTTGTCCGCAAGATTAACTCTTTCCGCATGACAAATTGGCAACTCCACTGGGGACTCCATTGATGTGATTGATTTTTCCTTTGAGTGACACTTTGATCTGAAAAGAGTCATTTCTTTCTTGGTTTTTGATTTTTTGACTGTGTATTTGGGTGGGCTAGCTTAGAGTTAAGTTAGAATTTAGTTTTTCTTAATTTTTCAGTAGTACGCACCCTCTGAGTTAGGCACAGTGCGTACCTATATGCACTGCAGCTTTGTACACAGAGCGTGCACGCACCTGTGCAAACAGGCTGCCTGCG